>AWWV01014329.1:0-41898 GCA_001974805.1 Corchorus capsularis
CATAAACTTTAGAATCAAATTAACCAAACCATACCGACAAAAAAAATAATAAATAAATAAACATAGGCTTTAGCCTATATACCATGATCATGATAAATATAACAAGAGAAGAATAAGACTAAAAAGCACCGATTAAAATCAATAAAAAAAAAGTAAAAAAACAAGAAGAGGAAGTATTTACCTAAATGACTTCTCGACTTAGTTTGTTCACCCCAAAACCGTCTTAAGTTTTTCTTCTTTTCAATCGGCTTAAGCAATTCTTTTCCTATCTTCCTTGTTATGAATTATTTGGCCGGCTGCCATGATGTAGAGACAAGGATTCGTTAACCCTAATTGCAAGTAGGTTCAATAATTTGGTCTTGTTAAGTTTAATCCTAAATCAATTGAGCCTTTTAATATTTTTTATTTATTTATTTATTTATTATAACAATTATAATGATAATAATAAATAAATAAATTTGTCACACACATCGTCGAAAACAAAACACTTCAATCTTCCATACCCATTAATTGTCAACGGCATAAAATATTGTCAGAAGGTATTGGCAAAAGGTATCGGCACTAGATGTAATTGTCGCATGATGTTGCGAGAGGGTAATTGCCACATGGTTTTGCAACAGTGTAATTGCCATAATATATATATTGTCAGAGGATGCAAGAGGGTAATTAATTCTTAAGCCAATCTTAAAAAGAGTCAATTATATATTTGTTATTTATAATAATTAAAGGAGTATATAATTTTCTCGTACTGAAATAACGTAATTGACACGTGGTAATAGTATTTCCATAGGGTCTTGCCAAAGGAACTGTCACATGGTACTGACACAAGGTATTGTCATAAGGATCTGCTAGAGGATGTACCGTAAAACTTACCATTTTTCCACACCCACACCATGATTTACAAGGCATTACGAGAACATATTGTCATAGGGTATTACCACATGGTATCGTCGTAAGATCATTGTCATGAATATCGCCATAAGGTACACGTATGAGATTTTGACATTGAGAACTTGACATAGGGTGTCGACCAAAAAAAAATACTAATAACTTAAGGCATTGACTGTTGCCAATTTTAAAGCACATATCAAAGATAAACATATTTACATGTCAAGCACCATGCACTCATGTGCTGAGAGTAAGCATAGATCCTTTCAACTCTTACTCGCACTGAGGCATGTAGTACTAGAAAAGTATATTTGCATCTCCTATGCAGGAGGCAACAAAAGAAAAAAAATATATATATATAAGAAATATACTGATTATTATATATTTAATAGCGATGCACTTGCAATTTGTGATACATCCACAAGAATTGCTTATACTAATATATATAATCCCAAATTAAATAAGACTTAGAAAAAGCTCAAGTCTTAAATCAATCCTAAATTAAATTACTTATATGTATTTGATATTTAATTGTTAAAAAATAAAGAATTTTGTATCCATTGGCAATGAAATTTTTGACATAAAATTATTGCCACATGATATTGCAAGAAGGCAATTGACACATGTGTTGGAACATACTATTCTTATTGCTGTGCTATATTCTTAAAGCACCATGCATCCATGTGCAGAGAGCAAGCATACATTCTTGCGGCTCTTACTAGCACTGGGGCGTGTAGTGCTGGAGTATATTTACATCTCTTAGACAGGGGGCAAAAATATTCATGATATGCGCTGCACTTATAATTTTATGATTATTATAGCATATGCATAAGAACTGCTTATAGTAAGAATTCTCATGCAGGGGGCAAAATGTTAACATTGCTTTTTGGCGGTCACGTGCAGCGCACTAGTAATGACGATACGATGGGGTTGACATAAGATATGGCAGGGTCCGATGTCAGCTCCACCTTTGGGATATGTCGAAGAGTTTGGCTTGGAGGCTGGGATTAGGAGGTAGTTGGAGATAAAATCCCAACCTTTTCTCACTTGAGAGTGATAAAGCCTTAACCATCTTCCTTGATATTTCCTTCTTACCATAAATCCCATGATTGACGCCTTAAAACAGTTTCACCGTAAATCTCGCAATCGCACTTGTCAATCCCTAATTGATGGCCTAAATCAATCCTACCGTAAATCACTCAATTGCATATTACTGCTATCAATTGATATCAGTATACTTTAATTACGGGATATCGTAATTATTACACACATTAGCTTCTCTACTATATATAGTGGAGTTGAAACCATTGAAAAGGACCCTTTTGGCATCACAGAGAAATCACCCTAAAACTCTGTCTCTTTGCTCATGTCAAACCACCGTAAAAAGCCAAGATACCACCTGCCAACACCACACTCTCACTGAGATCTGCTTCGGTCTTCCTCTCCGACGCTGCCTCCTCCATATCCTTTTGCTCTGTTTGCGACGTCTCCTCCACCGCAACAAAAGAACCTATCAACACTAATGTTATACTGTGATGATTACAAGTATCGATTGTGGGCTGTAAATAATACAAGACTGTTTTTAAACTACTCAATTCAAGAAAAACTCAAATTTAGCTTGGTCATTGTCTAGCTGAACTCGAGTTCATATAATTTGAGTAGTTGACTGACCTGAGCTCGAACATTTTAATACTCGTTTCTATTGCTCATTCCGCTACCCGAGTATTAGTATGTATATATTTTTTGAGCTCCAATAAGTTCAAGTTCAAGCTCTAATCAAGCTCGAGCTAAAAATGTGCACATTTGATTTTTTTTTTCTTTAGTTTGTAAGCGAGCTTATCGATCTGAGCTCAAGTAGACTCAATACTCGTATGGAGTCAATCTCAAGCTCTATAATCTAAACTCAGCTGAGCTCGAGCTCGGATAGCTGACTACTCGACTTTGCTTCACTCAATTACACCTTTAATTTGAAATAGTTACTTTATCATCTTCTTAACTTTCTCAAATGTGTAGAGTACATAAAACTAGCGAGATAAATGTGATTGTCAGCAATTATTGTATGATTTTTATTTGGTATAAATGCAACTTTACACCCTTAAGTTTGTACGGACTGTCACTTTGCACCCAATTTTTTTATTTTGACCAAAACGCACCTTAAAGTTTTATTTTTGTGTCACTTTGCACCCTCCTTCACGGTAGGACAAAACGACTCTATCATGGTGTCCGACGTGGCATGCCATGTGTACCAAAAAGTGACACGTGTCATGTCACGTGTATCAAAAAGTGACACGTCACATCACGTGTACCAAAAAGTGACATATGGCATGCCACGTGTACCAGAAAGTGACACGTGGCATGCCACGTACGCAAAAAGATATGTGCCACGTGTAATTTTTTGTCCACATGGCATGCCACATTAGATGCCATGACCAATCCGTTTGTCCTACCGTGATGGGTGGTGCAAAGTGGCACAAAAATAAAACTTGAAGGTGCGTTTTGGTCAAAATGAAAAAATTGGGTGCAAAGTGACAGTCCATACAAACTTAAAGGTGCAAAGTGGTATTTATGCAATTTTTATTTATCTATATCTACCTATACAGTAATAATGAGAAAGATACTATCATCAGAAATTTTCCCAACTTCTAAGAATATACCTTGCGCCAATCTGATCAACTTGTTAAAAGCAAAACGAGGGACTGTCTTATTAATCTTTTTCTTTAATTTTTTTTCCTAGATAAATCAGCCAAAAAAAAAAGTAGCTAAATTGCATCTTCCTAGTCACTGATGAGCTTATTTTATTTTATAATAAAATCTTGGGGAAAGGCTGAAAGCATCCACCAACTTATTGACATTAACTAATGGAAAATACTAATCATGCAATATATGATAGCCAATTGAAAATTAGTACTAGTATTCAAGGCCTAGTTTTGGCAGATGGTGGTGAAAGGAAGGGGAAAGAGATGTTTGTTGGGTTTAAAGAAAGTGTTGTAGTTGCAATCCTGGGATTGGTGGGAATGGGATTCAGGCCGAAAAGTGGAGGTGCCATTGCGGGTTGTTTTGACGCTGTTGTTGTATCAGACGGAGATGGATGAGGTGTGGGAGAAGGTGCAAATGCAGATTGGTTTTGGGCGGAAGGTTTAGGTGAAATATTGAATGGAGATTGGGACGAAACTTGGTGGGTGGAACTGGAAGGTGATATTGTGAGGTGTGTCAAGCTTGGGGTAGAGTTGGATACTGATGGATTATTGGCAGGCAAAGATGGTTGGGAGGTATTGGAAGGTGAATTTGCAGGTAATGTCAAGTTCGGGATTTTATCAGGTGAAGTCATAGGTGGCATTCCATGTTGCGTCAAGCCTGATGTTGAGTTGGACAATGGTGGACCATTAGTAGGCAAAGACGACGGTTGTGTGGTACCTGAGGGCGATATTGCAGGCAAGGTCAAGCTTGGAGTTGAGTTTGACAATGATGGTTGAGAGGATGCCATAGGTGGCATTATTCCAGGTTGTGTCAGGTTTGAAGTTGAGTTGGAGAATGATGGATTATTCATAGGCAGGGGCAGGGCTGGTTGAGTGGTAGTAGAAGGTGCTGTTGCAGGCAATGTCAAGCTTGGCATTTGATCAGGTGAAGATGGTTGAGAGGAAGCCATAGGTGCCATTCCTTGTTGTGTCAAGCCTGAAGTTGAGTTGGTCAATGATGGCTTATCACTAGGCAAAGATGGCTGGACAATAGCTGAAGGCGATATGTTTGGAGAAGACGGGTGAGTGGAGGCCACTGGTGCCATGACAGGTTGGGCTAAAGCTGGATTATTAGTAGATGAAGATGGTTGGGTATTAGATAAAGGTGACACTGCGGGTGGCATCCAGCTTGGACTTGGAACCATTGCAGACTCTGTTGAGCTTGGGATTGTATCAGATGAAGAAGCTTTAGGTGCCATAGCAGGCTGCATCAAGCTAGCCAAAGACACCAAAGATGGAGCTGGAGCTGGAGCTGGAGCTGGCGTTTTGTCAGTAAGATAGCGAGCTGCCAGGTTTGATTCAATGCTTGATGAAAGCATGACAAGCATCGAGAAAGCTACTGCAAAGCGGCTGCTAAAGGCCATTGTGATATAGATAATGAAGTAGATATGATATGAACTAGGATTAGCAAACAAAGGAGTTCCCCCATGTATTCTTGAGGGAAAAACCAGCCCCATTTTCAGTTTTTATACTTCAAATGTGATCATTGACAGTGGTCAAGAAGTCAGCATGTGGGGGCTTGAAATTCCCATAATTTCTCATATCTTTGTTTTACTTTCTGTATTAGCTCCTTACTAAGACAAACATAATCCATTAATACGATTGGCTGCAAGAATTTAATTTATGTATTAAAACCAAAATTATCAAAGACATGAAGTCAAAATTATTCTTCAAGGTCCACTAATTCTCTTTGGATTTCATAGCTGCAAGGTCCTCCAATTTAAAGCATAAAGGTAGTACCTAATTTTATTGATCATAATTTCAATATTGTGGAAATCCTCCAACTTTCTTGATTATCTTAGTTACAGTTGTTAAACACATTCATCTTCAACCTGGCCTAACTTCAGTTACCAAGCCAAACCCACTTATAGATATATTTCAAACTTTTTGCCTTACTATTTCCACTTAATCCCATTTTTCCTATTAAAATTCTTACCCAATTGATAGGTAATGGGTAACTTTCTCGTCCTGCTTACCTCAAATTAAAACACTCTGGTCTGGTGCCTGTGGAGGAGAAGAAGAACTTTAACAGACAATTGTTGAAACTTCTGCACTTTCAGTTTTTTCAACATTGTCAATCAATCTTTAATGTTCTTTTTTTTTTTCAAAAGATTGGTTGAACTTTTGGTCTTGTCTTGTACTTTAAACTCCACTGCAAACTAGTTTTCAACAGAAACAAATAAGAAATCCTCAAAGCCTGTTCAATTCCCCATGAAATAAGATCCAGCGGAACCAAACATTGCAACCAGAATTTCTCAGAAGCTAACCCAGAGTTTGAGTTTTACAATTTACTTTAACATTTTAAACAGCATTTACTGGGATTTGATGAACATTCGAACAATCAACAATGACCCATTTCAGCTTTCATCAAAACAATGTATAAATTTGAAGCTTTGCATTGTACAGAATTTGGATATTGATAACAGCTCTTAACTACACAAAATTTCTTTTGATATAACTCAATGAAAATTGATAAATTCTATGTAAATTACGCAAAAAATATATATCAAATTCAAAAGCCTAATCTCTGTAAATAAAAGCACCAAAAAAACAGATCTTTTACTGCAGAAAATTGGGCAAAAGTTATTCAGGAAGTGTGTCTTCGCGATTGTATAATTAAAGCCTTAAATTACCTAGGCCCGATTTCCGTCAAACTCTCGGCACCATCGATCTCGACGCCAACGCGGCGCAACGAATCAAAGAGCGGCAAAACCAATCTACGGCGGTGAAAGGGTCTGGAGATCTCTTCATGGACATCGATGGCGATGTTACTGACGCCGATTTCCTTCAAGCGGAATCCGAGTTTCTCGCCGACTCTGGAAGCGACTTTGGCGTCCCAGAAGCTGCGGGAGCGGGGGATTTGGTCGAGCTTGGAGCGGTATTGAATAAGGAACTCTTGCTCGGTGGATGAGGCCATCGCCACAATATGGGAGGTCCCTGGCTGAGTCACTTGCGCCGTGATGTTGCGGCATGAGAGGACCAATCGAAGCACGTGTTGACGCTGCATTGGCGATTTCCGGCAATCGATGTTTCCACTTCTTCGACAAGTTCGCTGCGTTTCATGCCAATGGAGCCAAAATATGTAATCTTTGTCATATTTACCGGGATAATTAAAAAAATTAAAAAAATATTTATTTTACCCCTAAAAAAAAAAGAAAAAAGAAGTAGTATTATTTTTCGATGGGCTTGGGCACTGGGCAGTTGGGCCAGCCTGTCATTTTAACCAATAACTTGCATTTTCGAAAGTCGGACGGAGCTCGGAAATTAGAAATTGTTGATCGGTGCTGAAATTTATTTACGAAAATTTATTTTTCGATGTTTCCATTTACGAAAATGTCGAAATCGAAATCCAAGTTAAGTTTATTCTGGATTTTCCTTTCACATTTCCTTTTCCAACTTTCATGGACGATTGCAACCCCCAGGTATGTTACAAATTCACAATCTCAGAGAAACTGTTTTCTGGGATTTTAATATGGAAATGATTTTCTTTCTGTTTTTGAAATGTTTCTTTTCTGATTTAAATGCGATTAAGATTTATTTTTTTTCGTTATATTGAATTGTAGGAAGGAGATTGGATTTCCAGAGAGGCGCACTTGCAGAACTACAGTTCAAGGGAGGTATTTGTTATCTGATGATAATGGTGAGTTAACAATCTTTTTATCTTTTTCCCCCATTTTTTTTTACTATAGTTTTTAAGTTGTATACTTTGTGAAATTTGAAAAATCAGGAACTTTTAGTAGTTATTGGATTTTAAATATAGGAATATAACGTATTAAAACCTGAATGAGAAGAATAAAAAGCTTCAAGCTGTTTCCTTCCCTGTACCACCAGTAAATGAAGAGACTCTAAAGTTTAATATTGATGCTTTGAATGTATAAACCTTTAGTTTATACTCTTCCATCTTTTGTTATATTGGCATTTTGGTCACAATCTGATAAACAGAAGGGCAAGAAAAAAATTGTTATATCAAATTAAGAGGATAAGGGAAGATAGTTATCTGATGATTTTCAGGGTTTCTTTGTACTTCATATCTTAAATTTTACCTGCTCATTTTTTTAATTTGCATTTAACTTTCTAATTACTTGTTAATGCATAGTACTTGAGAGTCTGGGTAACCATTTCTGCAATTCTATTTTTTATTCTTGTGTTACATATTGGATCTATTAAGTCTGGCATTTGAGCTTATTGTCTAGTTTCATTAGGTTTACACCATTATATATGTTGTAGGTTATGTCTGTGAAGCTCTCTCGTTGGATCCACAGTCCCATTGCTGTCCTGAAAGGGGAGACAAATTCTCTTGTCAGTGAGTTTTTTTTTTCCCCCTAGGTCTTGACAATGCTGACTTTAAACACAACTTTATGATAGCTTGTAACGCCTTCGATTCTGTCTTTTGCAGTGGATGCAACGTTCTTTCACAGTGTTGTAACTCCTACGAGTTTTGTGTTTCATGCTGCCTGCACCCTGCACAAGTATCATTGAAGCACCCCTTCTTTGGCTAATTATCATATATGTGATAGGCATAGTAAATTAACCCCAATGTTTCTTTTGCAGACACAAAAGGAACAAGTACTGAAATTGAAAGTAGCTAAGCCAGCTACAGCAGGTGAGATTATAACATTGGTAGCCCCATTTGCGCATTTCCTTCTAAACAGGGGCAACAGGAAGAAGCCCATTACTTCTGCTAGCATGTGTCAATCTGCTTTTATAGCACTTATTTGGTTTTTGTGTGGTAGTTTGTCCTACTGGAGATATAATTTTTTCATATTTCCTCTCTTTTCTGTTTGGCCCTCTTTGGCAGGGACTTACGTGAGTGTCTTTGATTATTGTGCTGGGAGGTGTCGTCATAATTCTGAAAGTGTGGTAAGTAATATATTCTATTACTATTTATGTATGATACCCTCAATCAGTTCCCTTTCTACAAAAAAAAAAAAAAAAAAAAAAAAAAAGGAAATCAAGATAAGATTTCCTGGCAATCATTGGTGAAGATTGTTATGCAAATGCTATAAATCAGAAACCAAAATAATGGCTTGTTCATTTGAATGATGTGTCATTTTCTTCACCAGTGACATCTTTTGGGCAATCTATGTGATTCCAGCAAGAGCAATTTTATATTTTAAAACTATGATACAGTTTGGTTAAATTATGTCTCAGGTTCATGAAAATGCTTATGTTAGTGATTTTCATCATTGCTTTTCTCTGCCATCAAATTCATCTGGTATGTTTTGGACATCTAATTCTTCTTATTATTTCAATTTCTTTGGCTCATCCGACTTAGTTGCTTTACATTCTCATACCTTATCGTCTTAAATTCTGCTTTATTGATAATGCACAAGAAAGAAAAAGATAAATCAGAAACGAATTATAGAGGATATTATGAGGAAATAGATGAATGAGGGAAAGGATATATAGGGAATCCCAATAATCCAAAAGCTCGGTAAAGGTGAAATTATAGAACTTTTATAAGTGACTCCATGATACTTGCTGAATAAGCAGAAAGTTCATTAGTTTAATAACCTCAGAATCAGATATCTTAAGATTGCAATAGAGGCCATAAAATATAACAAAATAATTATAAAAGCACTTGTATCTTATGTAAGAAAGTGGCAGCCTTTGAAATAAACCATTGTCTTTCTAATTGAGTTCAGTAGATAGCTATTTTCATGTATTAGACAAGATGGGCTGAATTTTCCTTCCAACAGGGTCCACTGTCACTCCTGTAGAAGCCAGACTAAATGGAATTAATGTTATCATTGGAAGGTGAATCTCCATTCTGATTGGTTCTGTTTCTTGATTCGAACATCTAATACTTTGTTGAGCTAATGCGTGTTCTCTTTCTTTTTACATGACACATAGGCAAGGAGAGTCTTGTGATCAAGTTTGCAAGTCAAATGGACAATCATGCGTACTTAATAAGCTCTTGGTACTTAATCAGTGTGATATGTAAGTTCTTCAATATTCTTGTTTATTATTTGCACGAGACATTGCTAACAATTTTTTGGAGTTTATTCATCGATCTACCTTCAATGACAAGGTACATGCCACACAGAAGACCACAAAACAAACATGCACATACCTTTATTGATTCATACATTAAGACATGCTAGTTACTGTTTTAATCTTATGGTGATTTTTCCACCTGTAAATCATGATTTGACCCTATTTCTTTTGTATTCTCAAAAATCTTGCTGATACTTTCATTTCATGATGCTTGAGAGAATGTCATACTAGTAGAATGCTTGGTCGTTTCCTTTCGTTTTGTTTTGTTTTGTTTATTATTATTTTTTTGGCCAACGTTATTTTGTTCAAATTAGGGTAAATTACAGAAGCCCTTTCCTTTTAACCTGTATAACCGTTGTATTTTGATTAAGTACTACTGGATTAACCTAATTCTGCCAATTTTGTATTCCTCCTACGCTTGCAAGTATAGGTGTAGTATCAAATGGGAGGTTTTTGCAATTGATTTTTTGAAAAAATTCTAAAACTTGCTTCACTTTTCGATATACTTTCTTCTTCTAAGAGTTCGGTTTGCACTACTCTCTCTATGCAGTATCCAGAAATACATGAGCTGCAAAGGAGCATGCTTGGCAAGTGTTGGAGCAGATCAACCTGCAGAAGTCGTTGATGATGCTCCCAAACATCTGGTATATTCCATTCAGTTTATAAAGCCTTATGTCTGTAGAGTTCTGCATTAATGGATAACTTCTTGATTGCTTGAAGTGTATAAGGCTATCAAATCCTTTATGCTCTATTTTTCATCTTTCCTTCGAAGTAAAGTTAAAAACTGTATGTGCTAAACTGAATGGTTATACTCATGAATCATAGCAATGACATTCTATTTAGCTCTTTAATTTTTTTACGAAAACGCGTATCATGCCATAGAATAGGAAACCTTGTCAATATAGTAAGTGTAATTCTAAAACCCGAGACATATTCTCTATCTTTCAGAATCCAGGGGCATGCTTGTATACTCGAACGCAATCGATTCTTTCATGTGATGGTTCACATCGCCATACCAGGAGACTTTGCCCGTGTGCGTAGCGCATCATTTGGTATGTTCGGTTTCCTCATGTATTGACTAATAGGAACTATTTTCCACATCAAAGTTCATTGCAGTATTTGTGTGATATTACTGAATGTCTGCATGCTCTTATGTAATACTTGATATTTGATTTACAGTTCCTTCCTTCGTCTTTTACTCTTGTTCTTTTCAGAAAGAAAAAACAAACTAAAAAAAATTATGTACTCATCCAAGTTAAATGAGTTGTAATTTACAAAAAATCATTAAAGTTGTAAGACTAGGCAGATAGCTGGAGTCTTGGATCAAATTTTGTCTTTAATTTATTTAAGAACTAACTACCATACTTAATCACATGTAATGAAACTAGTTAAGGCACCTATAAATGAAGTTGCATAAATGTTGCGTGAGTGAGCAGATCCTTTTTTTGATAATTATTCAATTATAATTGTTATATTGAAGGAAATTTTGCAACAATATCTAGGGGTGGAGCATGTTTCATTCTGTTCTTGGTTTAGGTTGGCAAGCACTTCAAAGGCTTTTGGAGTTTCAGAAGATGAATATTTTCAGAGAAACAATACATCTATCTATTGGTGTTTTCCTATGTGCCCCATTATAGAGCTGAAATGTAGAGTTCCATGTTGTAACATTGTTGTACAAATTAGATAGCAGAATGCAATTATTCTGATAGATTAATGTGGAGAATCAGATTGTGGAGATGGGATATTTTTGCAATTTTGAGTGAAATCAAGGTTGAAAGTCGTCACTTCCAAGCAAAGCTGTATGTATATTCCTACTTTGCTTCCAAGTAACGTGACAGCATATGCTAATGTTTCAGAGTTGCCCAGATGAAATTGGAGGTGAGCTAGTTTGATTTTTTTTTTTTAAATTGAAAAAAAGGGGCTATTTTAGTCCATATTTTGTGGAGAGTAGTAGCCCTAAAATGATAGAGACGTGGCAAGTTTTTGATACAGAAAAATGGGCTTAAAATGAGCACTTCATATATGTCCCTTGGTTAATCTGCTCTTCCAAGTTTTCCACAAATAAAAATGTGGTGGACCACTTAGTACCCCCCCCCCCCCCCCTCCCCTGAAAAAAAAAAGGGGAAAAATCTTGTAGATTTTTGTCTCTCTGTTTGCACATAAAGGAAGGTGTGTTCAATGTGTTCGCTGCCATTAGTTTTTTGAAGAGTATCGCCGAGGGCCCAATGCAATGTCTAACCTTATAGTTGCATTGCCATGAAAATTATTTTCTTCTCATAGTAAAGTGGAAAAAGTTCGGTATTTCCTAAGTAAGGTATCGATTTTGATTTTGAGTATTGAGTTGTGAATGAAAAATGTATTACGAATAGAAAAAAGTAGACGTTAGAGTCAAACCCGGCAAACTACGTTAGTTTGAGTGGGAAAATTTTGTTACTAATATAACTTTTCTATGAGTTTGTATTAATGAATGTAGCAGAATTAGCAGTAATCTCTTTCTCAAACTAAATTACTGGTACTTTCGGGGTTGCTCCCAATGTCGCAATAAAAAACAGAGCTAAAGAACATAGAAGGCAGGCATTTCTTTGTCATTGTCTTTCCTTCCACCAATCACTGGTCCAACTCCAACTAATAAAATTTAATATATGATATTATTTTACTATTTTAGAACAGGAAAAGGTAGCAAGGCACTTGGGAAATTTCCATGTAGGAAAAGCCTTTCAAGGGGAAATAAAAATAGTGTAAGTAAATGAAAAGGAAAGATAAAGAAAAGTTCATCATCCCAGTAAAAAGGAGCAATAACTCAACCATTTGTGATGATTATGATTAATACAGACATTGATTTGATTAATTAATTAAAACCCATTTCATGTTTTACAGTGTATTTTGCTAAATACATTAGGGAAAAAAAACAAAACTCAATCAAAAGCTATAGTCTGGTTTGAAAAATCTGTTGCTGAGTGACTTGGGTCCATCTTTCAAAGTTTTAGCAGCCCCATTTTCTGCACCAAATTGAGCCTCATCTTGATCAGCTTCCTCCTGACCTTCAAAAGCAGGATGGGTAAGAATAGAGTTAAGCAACTGAGTTCCTCTGAGAGCATTGGTCAATGGCAAGTGACCCTCGGGAGTTTCATCGTTGAGTTCCCACGTGAACTCATTAGGAAAAGCCCTGTAATTATATTGCTCAACTTCAGTCTCAAGCTTCTTCATCCACCCAGCTCTGATAAAAAACTTGGTGAAGTCCTTGTTCACTTTCTCCCACAATCTTTTCTGCACACTGTACCCGAATTTGTTGTTGCTGTACTGTTTCCACAGGTCATCAATGGCTTTGAGGTCAGCTTCCGAAATGAACTGAACTTCTGAGAAGAACACATACCCACGTTTCTGAGCCGCTTCGCCGGCGAGAACTATGAGAAGACGGCGGGTCTCTTCATCAGCCTGCCGGAAGTTTTGTGCGGCAAGGTGTTGCTGGAGGGTGTCAAAGGAGATAGGTTGGGAAGTGGTGGAAGAAGTACTAGAAGAAGTACTGGAAGAAGTGGCGGCAGAGGAAGAAAGAGAGAAGGTGGTGGTGGTGGTGGCGGTGGTGGAGGAGGAGGGTTTGAGGAAGAGGGAGGAAGGAGGAGGGGTGGATTCTGAGAAGGAGAGGCGTCTGCGGAAAGAGTGGTGGTGGTGGTGGTGATAGAGAGATCTTAGAGAGTTAGTGGACATAGTTATTTTGTTTGATATTATGGATAGATTGTTGAAGAGGAAAATAAGACTCAAACAAACAAGGGGAAATTTATTAAGACAGTGGAAGGATTGTCATTTAAGGAGTTGGGAAGAGAGGAATGTGATGGCTTTAGATATGGGGAGGAGAGGTGGGGGCTTATGTTTGATGGAAGATAAGAGGGAATAGAAGAGTATTGGAATGCAGGATTCTGATTGGCTATCAGTGGGTGAGGTTATATCTTCTCTCCCTCTCTTCAAAATGACTATCTATATCTATATATATGTATGCTCACCATAATACATACATGATGGAAATGATTGAAAAAGTGAAATGGAAAGGCAAAATGATTTTAATGGTTAAATGTACTTTGAGTTTGAGATAGAATCCATCCACATACTCACCAAAAAAAAAAAACATTCATAATTTAATTGGCAAATTAATTTTGAAGATACTCATATACACCTTTATTATATCAATATATCAATACAATATCTGTTAAATTAAGTGAAATGAGTTAATGACCCTTAACTAAGGTTTCAGAGTTAATCTTGTATGTTATAAATGAGAAAATAGATACTCGAACACTCGAAAACGAAAAGTGTCCCATATTTAATATTTAGGGTTCAATGCGACTCAATTCTAAATTCGTTGGGAATTGAGATCGAATATGATTATATAAAATCGGAAGATCATTCCATAAAAACCATACCTCCTATACCTCCTAACATTGAATTAGTTAGGGTACAATATAATTACTGAAAATTTAAAGATTTGTTCCACAAATGTTAATAGTTTAGGGCAAAAGCCTAATAAGTAAAAAAAAAATAAGCCATTTTTTTTAAATTGAGGACATTTTACTTCCTAAACTAAAATCGCGACAATTTACTTCCTTTAAACTTCTAAATATAGGACAATTTTCCGCCTCCATTATATTTTACTAGATTTTTTACATCTCTGTGTACCAATTGTACCAAAATTTAATGTCATTTTTTTTTCATTCTTTCAATAATTAATGTAGGAATATGAATTTATTTGATCAAAATCTAGTAAGACTATTTTAATTAATTACTATTTAATTACGTAAATTATTTTAAAAAATTTGAACACAATTGGATCCAATCAACCATTTTAACTAGATTGAACCCTTAATTCTATATCCTGTTACCACTTACACCAACGGTCCAATTTTAGCATGATTTCAAAATAATGAACCTAACATGAAAGTTGGTAACTTGTAATAATCCTATATAATACCAAAACAATAGGAAGATTTGCACTAGGATCACTAGTGATCTAAGATCACCAGTGATGTAAGATCACTGGTGATCTTAGATCATCTGGATTTAGATGGGTGATCGGATCACCCTGTTTGGGTGATTATGGGTAATCGAATCACCACTCTTAAAAAATAAATCTAACCAAACGGAGTGATTTGAAATCATATAGGTGATCCCAACCAAATGGAGTGATCTGATCACCACCCCAAACACCCCTAAGCTATCTCAGGAATTACTAGCTAAGATCATTCTTACTTGCTTAGTGATCTTTAATACTAGCTAAGTTCCTTTGTTAATTATTTTCTTTGTAACCTTCTATCGTGATCTGTAAACTGTAAAGCATTTATGCTTTTGCTTGGTAATAATATGATTTAATTATCCAAAAAATAAATAAATTGTCTAATTGTCCCCAAATTGAAAAAAGAAAATGGCAAATAGCCATTTTGGGTGCAACAAACAAGCAGCTGCTAATTTACTTCACTCGAATCAAATAAGCCTAACCCGAACACACAACGAATAAAAGTAGCAGCATGTGAATGTCCCATTTGGAGATGCCCCTTCAAGGCCTCAGGCCGACTAGCCACTTTGAATTTGGTAGCAATCGGGCCTTGGGGAACTTTTAAGACAAGACAAGCCTACATTTTTTCTGTTGTTACCCAAAAATTATGATACACCTTTAACAAAATTCAAATATTTAACGCATTCCATGTCTGATGTCTTTACAGGTTAAAGCAACTATACCAGAAATTTGATTTCATAAGCATACATATAGTGTTTGAATTCACCCCCCACCCCCACCCCCACCACCATTCTTTTTTATTTTTAGATAAAATAAAGCAACACGATTAATTAAGTAGTCCTTGGCCCAACTGAAATATCGAATCAAACTGATGGTAAACTGAAACAAATCTTAGAGTGGCTTCATGGCTTAGGAAAAACATATAACACCGACAATTTACATGGCTGTGGTATCTAACAAGCTCGGGAAGAGCTAAAATGTCAAATGCATTAGTATAATATTGACAAAAGATAAGTTTTGATGCAAGTGCCAACAGATGAGAGTTCCCCTAATAGTTCTTAACACTAATGTTCAAAGTTTTTCTAAAATTTTTTAGTACAAACATCGGTTGGCCAAAGTGCCAATTAGTAGTTAGTAAGAAACCAAAAATGACCTAAAAGGTGTGGGGAGAAAACTTTAGCCCAAACTCCACCAGCCTCCTCTGTCTGCACTGCAGCATATTGTTGTTTTCACCATCAGTGCTGTCTATGACTCTACTATGTCCAGCCTAATCATCTCTTCAGCAAAAGATACACGGACATTAAGATAAGTTAGTGAAAAAGGATTATGCTTATAAGCAGCATCTACTATTAGTATACATTTAGCAACAAAAAGAACCAAACACAGGCAAAATATCTACAGGGGTACTTTTAAGTATCGATGTAAGATTGCACCAACAGTATAGTAACTGTAATTTCAGAAGTAACCGAAAGAATCATAAGATATGAAGGGATAAAGCACTGAAAGAACGCAAAATGGCCAAAATGTACATTATTTGGTTCAACTCATGAATAAATTACATAAATAGAGAGCACTTAAAGCAAGGTAACCAAGTGTAATTTTGAAGTTGCAGGCAAAGCATTGTCGGAGAATCAAATTACAGACCAAGTACCTTGCAAGTTGCAAGTACTATCCCAGCCATTCAAATTTCAAACACAAAAACACACTTCTTCCAAAAACAAACAAGTACCTATAAATTTATGCTTAAAATTATCTGAATGCTCAGTCAAGGTGTGCATTAACTAATAGTGGATTTAAAGAATCATGGTGATATGATCAACTCATACCATGATGATATATGCCACAAACATATGCCGATGAATCGGCAAGGATAAAACTTTTCTTTTACATTTGCGCAATCAGATTTAGGAACTTACCACTTGTTTCCCCTAATTAAACTTTTGAATATGAAAGTCATTATTCAACATTATAAGGTATAAGGATACAGGTAAGGAGGGGGACACAAAATGATTTGAATTTTACACTGCAATGCCTCTTCAAATGATGAAAGAGAGCATATACAGCCCTGATTCATCCAAATCACCAATCAAAGTCAAACAGAGTTTGACACTGAATTGGTTTGATGACAATATTTCCTATGATAGGAGAACTCTTAAGTATATTTTTTTTAGATTATCTAGAATAAATTCTTCTAGAATTCAGAAACCATATGACATGCAAAGATCATAGTCTAGTTAAACCTACTATATTACAGTAAAAGAAAAGATATTCGCAAGATTAAAAGCATTGCTACTTACACTAGTTCATAAATGTGTTGCTTGTCAATGAAAGGTAGAAGGACCTCCATCATCTGAAACTCTCATACCATAATACCTTGCCAAACGTCGAGCAGTTCCATCAGCCATCACGGAATCTATCCCCTCATACTTCTTGTAATTCGCTTTCAGAGTCTCTGATTGCTGCTTCGCAAGCTCCCGTTCTTTGTCCATTTGATGCTAGAGGCCAACAAGTTAACATATTAACTAAGAGGAACAGTATTTATACACCAAAAATGAAAGGCTATTACAAAAGGCTGCTTACCTTCAGCATTACTGCAGTTTCATCGGCATGTCTTTTTGCAAGACGCTTCAGCTTGTTTGCAACCTCAAAATCAGGATCAGTCGGTGGTACCCAACGAAATAATATGTTTCTTCTATTAGGCTTTCTAGGACGATCAGAAAACATCTCTGCTTCAGCGGCACGAGCCCTGACAGGCCTTGGCATTCCAGACATCATGAAAGGATAATGAGATAACGTTGAGACGACGACTTCAGCTTGCTTTTCTTTCTCCATCTCCACCAAAGCACATCGCGGCAGGTTATTCGGCTCAAAATAGTTTGGAATGAACTGCACACTCTTCACAGTTCCATACTGATCAAGAGCAGTTCTCACTACTGGCTCGGTGACATGCGGTGACAAGTTGTCCAAGTAAACCGTCCGCCTCATCTTCTTCACAAAGGCAGCATACTCATCTGCCTCTGCGGACTCCATTCAGAATCACAACTTACAAACCTGACATTTTCGAGTTTCCAAAGACAAAGTTAACCCAAACCAATGATTGTCATTAGCCACACAATTAATTGGAAGAAACATAGGACTTCCTAAAACTCCCTAAAGCCTAATTAAGCAGGACTCTGTTAAATCCTTGAAAGCTAAACATATTACAAATATGACAAGACCAGTTCTAACATATCTTGTTTCATATGTAACACCAAATAAACATACAAATGAGGAATTTAATTGGATAGGGGACAAAACGATACACAGAGAAGAAACCCACATTTTTGCCTTCTCTCCTTTCCTCGCAGTTTTTGTTATCACATCTCATTTTCCTTTAAAATTAGTAATTGTAAACAAACTCGTTGAGTTCTTCAACAAATGTCGTATAAGTAATCAAACAGAAAAGAAAAATCTTTTGGTATTGAAACCTAACGGGAGAAACGATGAATAAAAACGTTTATGCGAAATTTGAAAAGAGAAAAATCAAAAGAAGAAGTTAAGCGAAGAACATTGGCGAAAGATCAAAGAGATGAAACAGTGAAAAAAAGATACCTGAGCTGGTGGAGAGAAGAGAGCGGGAAAGTTGATTTACGCCGCCGAGCTTGAGAAACAAGTGTTCTTCTTTTTGGTCTTTGATTGTTCTTTAAATACCGTAATTAAATATATAGGTAATTTTGTCTTATCCTTCTTAATTTTTTTTCCCTGTGAGAAGAAATCCATTTTAATTACTTTAATAATAATAATTTTAATTTCAAAACAGTGCTTTTTAATTTAAAAAACGAAATGGGATTTGATATAGTATTAAATAAGCCTAAAACATAATTAATTTTAGTCGTTAATAATGAGTTGTCGTCTAACTTCTTTCTTCTTACGTCTCTCTGTTCAAAACTGAATCACTCAAGCGCGCAGGCGCAGCCGTTTCACGCCAGCTAGAGCTAGCCACCTGCTTCTTCTTTTTTTCCCCCTCTTTTGATTTATTATTTGCCCCCTTAAATTCAAATGTATAAAACCCATAATCGTCCAGGGTTTTAGGAACGATCGATTTACGAATCAAGGCCTGGTTTGTTTGGGCATTTGAATGGTTAGGATTGAGAAATGGGTTCGAAAAAGAAGAAGAAAGGAGGAGGAGGAAGGAGGAGTAAGGGAAGGGCTTCTTTGAAAGATCATAATTCTCATGATGGAGAGGATAATGAGCTTCTTTCTGAAGAGATCACTGCTCTGTATGTTGAATCCCTTTTCCTATTGCTCTTTGACTACTTTTAACCTTCGCATGCCAACTGTATGATGAAAAACACAACGTTTTAACTGACCTTACTAACTATTTGCTCTTGAAGTAGTGCAGAGCTGTGCAATGTATCCGACTCTGGATAAGATGCAAGAGGCTTATTTAGTCTGTGAATATTAGTAATAGTCTGATTTGATAGTGTTTGAATCTGCAGAGGGATTTTGATATAATTTGAAAATAGCTAGCCAATGTTGAGAAAAGTATAAGGGTTCTATTTGAGCTTATAGTGGTTGAAAGTGTTAAATTTTGATAGTAGTAAATCGCAGGTTGACTAAGCTTTTAGGGTATTCTGGTGTGTAAATGCAGGAAAGTTCTGTCACCTATTTTCCAATCAAATTTAGATGTGAAACCTGCTATAAATTTTGATACGCAGATGGTATTGAAAAAATTTGGATAGAATTGTGCTTAAAGTCAAAGTTCTTTGTACTTCAATTTTTATCTCTTTTATATGTATGTATATGGAGTATTATTCTAGGAATTCTGCATTATCTGTTGGGGTTCTTTCGAAATTCAGATTACTCATGCTCGTATGTCTTCTTTGTTTAAGGAATTTAGAAGTATCTAGTTTGAGTCCTTTCATAAATGAAATCAAGTTCAATACCTAATTCTTAACAATTGTATGTGTTTATCTATAGGTGTGCAATATTTCAAGAGGACTGCAAAGTTGTCTCTGGTTCACCTCCACAAATCATTATTAAGCTCAGGTTTTTGCTATTTTCTTGTTGTATAAAACTTGTCAGTTAGCTTTTACCTTTCCTCATCCTGGTTTTGCTATTCATATGAAATTTGAACAGGCCTTACTCAAAAGATATGGGTTATGAAGATCTTGATGTTTCTGCTCTCCTCTTAGTTAGGCAAGTGAAATCATTGATGGATTTGTTTCATGTTTTATTCATCAGCATGGGTATTTAATCAGTTTGTTTCTTTTACATGTATATTAGGTGCTTACCGGGATATCCTTACAAGTGTCCAAAGTTGCAGATCACTCCTGAGAAAGGCCTGAGAAAAAGCGAGGCTGATAATCTTTTGTCTCTACTTAATGATCAGGTGTGATTGGCTTTTATTCTATTATATTAAAGTTCTGAGACTTTTGGAAGTAAATGAAGCTGGCAATCTGTGCCAATGAATCAAACCACTTTCTCTTCATTGTCCTAGAAGCTAGAGTTAGTGATGATTATTTCCCCCTATGATCATGTTGCATAATTATTGAAAATAGAAATTTTATGTTACAGAAGAATAACCATTTATGCTTTGCTTTTAGCTTGGCATGTGTTACCTGGTTTCCAAATAAGTTGGCTCTTGCTTCAAGCATCTTATATTTGGTGGCTACTATTTCCTTTTCCAGGCAAATTCAAATGCTCGTGAAGGACGAGTGATGATTTTTAATCTGGTGGAAGCTGCTCAAGAGTTCCTCTCGGAAATTGTTCCAGCAGTTCAATCACACGAATCTGTATGCTTTTACCTCAATAATGTGTTTGAAATTTCTTGTTTCCATATGTTTGCTAATTAAGATGCTCTAAACCCCTACCAAATAATTTGTTGTGAGAAAGTAGAGGTGGCATCAATTTAGGATTAATTAAGAGAAAAGGCAACATAGTATGCAACTTAGACCTAAGGATACTCTGTCATGTGAGATTGGTTTGAGCCAAGTAGGATAAATGAAAGGAGGTACAAACAGGCTGAAAATAACATGGTTTGAGGTCATTAACTAGATAAATTGAAGATATAGCTTCGCTTGTTTCTTCAAAATACAGCCTTTGGATTGACTAGATTGCACAAAATGGTTTAATGGAAGCCAAGGGTGCACTTAGTTTGGAGACATAGTTGAGTTGAGTTTTATGTTCATTCTGTAATCTCTTTCTTGATTATCCTGAAGCTTTTATCCTGCCTTTTTATTCGGGTATCCCATCTTGAGTTTTTTTTTTTTTTTGCTTCTTGAAGCTTTTGCATTCAACAACTGGAGGCAGTGGCCAAGTGCTTCAGAAGGATGTTGGAATTTCAAGTAAAACGAGTTGCTCTTCTAGGGGGCCATTTGTGCATGGTTTTATAGATCTTTTCAGTGGATCTGGAGAGTCATGGAATTGGCCTATGGATATGGACAAAAATAGAGGTATAGTTTCTGCTGTAGAATCACAGGTATCAGATGGTTTAAAACTGGCATATAATGTTCAAGGAAAGAAACTTGAGAAGAATCCAAGGCCATTGGCAGTGGAAGAGAAAAAGCAAGTTCCGTCACCTTTACCTGTTGCAAAACTGGATACCCTAGAAGAAGAAAGTGATGATGACAATAAGAGCGAATCTACTGCTGATTCCAGTAATTTGTTGATGGACGACATGGTCAGAAATGGCATGCAAGGTGAGAAGGTAAGTCATATCGGATTAGTATCATATATTTTGAAGCATCTTTATTCGATCATTCTTAGTTGCTTTTCTTTCCGCTACTAACATTGATTTATAAAATGTGAAACAAGATCAAATAGTGCAAGTTCTTAAATTTGGCACTTAAGAATATCCGAATTTGTTAAGATTAAAGAATGGTCACTGTTTTACATGAAATTTGTGAAAGATTCAAACCCTTTATTTAATGGTTTACTTTTATGTGAAATATTACTTAGGCATTAGAATATTTTGTAGGAAACTGTTTTTGAGGAAACGGAGGATGATGATGATGATGAGCTTGAAAGTGAGCCTTGGGATTCGTTATCTTCTACATCCTTAAACGATGATCAAGCATCAGAAGCTATTGAAAAAGATCTAATGATGGTACCTTTTTCATATTTTTGCAGTTTCTCTTATTTTTGACAAGTAAGCTTAATTTGATTCAAGAGTGTAATCAACTTTGTCTAATGCATTGTTGTATGTAGATTCATCTGCTTCGACTTGCCTGTGCTTCTAAAGGACCATTAAGTGATGCATTGCCGCAGATGATAACAGAGCTGTACAACCTAGGAGTAAGTCAATAATACCATTCTGCTTGTTGGGGAAAAAAAAAGTATGACTATCTTTAGATTTTAAAAGAAATGAAATCCTGCTTGCTTTATTAAATGATGATTCTCTTATGCTCTGAATTCAGATGTTATCAGAACGGGCGCGAGATTTGGCTATTAAACCATCTACGACATTCAATAAAACCTTTGATCATGCTTTCCATCAGCATATGGTTGTGATTCAGTGTTCCTTGTCATTTATTGTTTTCCTTCTTTTTTGAAAATGAAGACCTAATTCTGATTCTCGTTATAATTTTTTTTCTTTTTTTTTATATTTTTTTTTCAGGTTTCATCCAAAGTTTCTGAATTTTGGAAACCTGCTTCTGATTTGGGAGGGCCAACTGCATCTCTCCCAAGCTCTCGATATCTCAACGACTTTGAGGAGCTACAATCCCTTGGTATTACACATTGTCCAATATGCATAATTTATTTGCATCTGTTTATCCAGTTGAAGAAGTTAATTGGTGATCTTTGTTTGATCTTAAAACTACATTGAAAAGGTGTAATAGATTTCGTTTGGATATTAGTTGTCAGGCTACTATGTTCATGCTTTAAAGTTACGAATTTCTTGAAATTTTTACATCAACCTGGACAGGAGCAGCAGTAATTTTGTAGTTTTACCCATTGAAAATGGCCTCCGAATATAGTGGGCCTCACTTTCTTAGGATTCTTCTTGTCACAGTGCTGGATTGTGGATGCTCTTTCTCTATCTACTTTTTGTACCCTTCTTTCTTTATTTCTTGTATAACATCTTGAACCTAGGATCTCTACCAAAACCCCCCATTTACCTTACCACCTGAGTTAAGTTCCCGTGGCAGCTGACTTCGCTGTGCAATTCAATATTTCAAGTTCTCTATGTTCATAGTTTTAGTTTTACGTATTTCAATTCATATAATGCTTATTTGTTTTTTTGTTTCCCTTTTTGAAAAGCCATATACCATTTCATTTATGAAATAATCTTACTTTCTTTAAACTCTAGAACTGCTCAGTCTTCTTCCTTTTGATGGTAATAGGTCAAGGTGGTTTTGGCCATGTCGTATTGTGCAAAAATAAGTTGGATGGAAGACAATATGCAGTGAAGAAAATTCGCCTCAAGGACAAAAACTTGCCTGATCGAATATTGAGGTAATTTTGTTTCTTATACTGTCAATCTAAATAGAAGTTTACTGTTATTTAAATTTTAAATTATAAGATGCTATTCTAAGTGTTGTAATTTTACTTGCTAAACAGTCTCATTATTAGTTGCCCAAAAAAAAAAAAAGAACTCTCATAATTATGGAGCTTCTAAACTGGTGTTGTTAGCAATCTATTTATGGTTTATGCATTTGTCTGTCGGATTTCATCTTTTATTTATTTATATGCTGTAGTTGCTACCACCATATACACCTTAGGTTTACTCTTCCTGTTACTTAAAAACTGTTGTGGTGCTCAATGTGAAGAAGAGATGTAACGTGGATGTTGGCATGTTGGTGCATAAGAGTACTAAAATCTTGTTAATTCCCATATCCGTTGTCATTTTCAGAGTGAGAATCTGGTCAACTTCTCTTTCATCTATTTTGAGTACAGTAATCATGGGATGTTATAGATCTCTCTGGTTTAGCCTTTTCTCTCTCTCGCCCTCTCTCCTTCTTCCTTTGTGAAAATGTAATCAGCATGATCTTGTGTGCTTTGCATTCATCGTTTTTTTGGTTGTCCTTCTTGCTTTCTATACTGTCCCATCTCATTCGCATTCTGTTTGGACTTTTTATCTTTAGTTAATTACATTTGTCATTAACACATTTCTTTATGGCATCATATTTTGGTAGAATGGTTTAATTCTTACTTGGAAACTCTTTTTTTTTCTTTTTTTTTTTTGGTGAATATTATAATTTTTTCCCGTGTTATATTTGTTTAAGGGAAATACCATCTACTTTTTAGTACACTTAGTACCATTTATTTTGTTCTAATGCATCGAAAATGTTGACTGGTGAGTTGCTTAGGGAGGTAGCTACACTTTCCCGCTTACAGCATCAACATGTAGTCCGTTACTATCAGGTAAGGGCTGAAGAGCTTTTTGCCATTTGTTTCTTTCTGCATCTTTTGAATTGTTGATTTTTCTTCCTATAGTCGTTAACCATTTTTTCTTACCTAGGTCTTATAGACAGGTAATAAACTTGAAAGCCTAGTTTCAATTATAATGGAAAATATTTTAGGAAAATGAAGAGAAGAAATATTTTTTCTTGAAAATAGGAAATATAATGCACCCATTTGGACTTATTTGATTTAAATATTTGTAAACTCCAGGCATGGCTGGAAACAGGTGTTCCGAGTTCTTCTGTTGACATTGCATGGGGTTCAGAAACTGCATCAGGCTCCACGTTCAGTAAGGGTACAGGCTTCACTGATGTTTCTGCACAGGAGAACAAGCTAGAGTCAACGTTTCTATATATTCAGATGGAATACTGCCCCAGGTATCGCATTTATTTCACTTTTATTTTATTTATTTGGTTCTTCCTACATTCTTATTCTGAATGATCTACTTCTTACTGTGTACATTTTTTTTTTAATCTTTTCTTATTTTAAACAAGAAGAAAAGAAGTGACAAAGTTGAAGCTGTAGAAAATCATTGATTTTTATTCTTGATACTTTAGTTATGGTTCTTTTTTCCCCCTAAATGTTGCTACATGGTGGATTATGCTACCATTCATTGGTAATTATTTTTTCTTTAGTATTGATCCTTGTGAAGTAATGCAAAAGGACAATTAAAAGAAACTCATTGGGGAAATTATTTTGAATAGGATTTTCTTGAATGTAATGTTGAGGCATGCAATGCGGTTGAGGTGTTTTCATTTTTACAGAAAACTATTTAAATTGTTCTGCATCAAGTTAGACATCTTTTCTTGATTTAATGTCTATATAAATGTATGTATGTATGTTTGCATTTACATTGTTTATGCATGTCTGTTCTCTCTCTATCTCTCTTATATTTTGGAAATCCCTTTTTCTTTTGTTTATCACTTCTAACTCCCAAAATTCTGTCATTTTATGGTCTGAAGGACTCTTCGTCAAGTCTTTGAATCATATAATCATTTTGACAAAGAACTAGCATGGCATTTGTTTCGCCAAATTGTGGAAGGCTTGGCACACATACATGGACAAGGAATCATCCATCGGGACTTAACTCCAAACAACATCTTTTTTGATGCCCGCAACGATATTAAAATTGGAGATTTTGGTCTTGGTAAGATACTTATTTTCTATTATCAAATCAACTCCCTGCACCCTCTATAGTTTAAGGTTGTGTTTGGGGGTAGGATAGGATCTGATGATGGATGGGATTGGATGATGGTTTGCGCACAATAGTATTGTGCGGTACAATACTATTATCCAATACCATACCACCGAAAAAGCACTCTAAAGAGATTAATATGTTGTCTGTTTTACATTTTAGTTATGGAACCAAGTGAAAGTTAACTTGTTTCATTTGAATTGAATGTTGGCAAAATTTTATTTGCATATGGATATAATTTTTATAGTTATAGTTTGCTCAATTTCAAATAAAGCATTGCATTTTTAATGAATTTCAGTTAATGCCTTTTCGGCTTCTTTAATGGAAATGAGCCAAAAGAGAATAAAAGTGGCTTGAAGGTCCATAAGCTGTGCTTAACAATGTCTTGATCACTATTTCCTATTAAAAATTACCATTAATCCCTATTGGAAGCATATATATACAATGAGATGATTAAAACATGTATTGTGTTTAAAAGGCAAGTGATAGCATGTGCAGAAAATATAAACTAATGTCTGATCTTCTGAAACACAATCTCTGAATAACCAAATGTTTGTATTGAAGAGGAAATAGTTCTTTTGTTTCAACTTATCTTTACCTTTTGGAAAGGAGCAGTGTTAGCTTTATGCATGTTTAACTAGTTTGTGTTACTTGTCAGTGAGGATAATGTGTTTCCCCCTACAAAATTGAAAATAACATATAATTTTTGTACTTTTAATTCCTCTGGCTTCAGCAAAGTTTTTGAGGTTCGAGCAGGTGGAACAAGATGGTGGTTTCCCAACAGATACAGCTGGAGTTTCAGTTGATGGTACCGGTCAAGTCGGTACCTATTTTTACACTGCGCCTGAAATTGAGCAGGGATGGCCAAAGATTGATGAAAAGGTGAATGATATTGCCTTCTTTGGTTTTATCACTTAGTCCCAATCAGTATGCATTTTTTTTAAAATTATAATTCAATTTTGGATTGGGGAAGGGGGATTTGATCCGGCTTTCTGATACAAATGCGGTTAGTTGCTTTATCTTCCAGGTTGACATGTACAGTTTAGGAGTTGTGTTTTTTGAGCTTTGGCACCCATTTGGGACAGCAATGGAGAGACACATTGTTTTATCTGATTTGAAGCTGAAAGGAGAACTTCCTCCTCCATGGGTAGCTGAATTTGCTGAACAGGCATCATTACTTCGATGCTTAATGTCTCAAAGTCCTTCTGATCGCCCCTCTGCCACGGAACTTTTGCAAAATGCTTTTCCTCCAAGAATGGAATTTGAGCTGTTGGATAGTAAGTCCCTAAATTTTATTCAACATGTTTTCTAATGTCTTCACATGACTGTATTTTCACTGATGGGATGTATTTAGTGAATTACCAGTTGAAGGTTGACTTTATTAGTGATGAGCACATTAACTTTTCAATTGATTAGGAAAGAAGGGGGGGAAGGGAAGAGAAAATGTACTCCCAGTTATAGATAAATACATTCAAATACAACTCGATAGCTTTTGTTATTTCCAACATCCTGTAGGATATGAAAATCTTTGACTGAATGGTTGAGCACTATTAAGCATATAGTTTAAATACAAACAAGTTTTACAGTGGGATTATGCTAAGTAATAGGTGAAAATATAAAACAAGTATTTTTGAAGATTCTAGATTGACCCTCATTAATAATAAATTTATATTTTTTGGTTTTGGCTATAGAAGGATGTTAGAAAGAATCAGAATGTATTAGGCCATATTTCCTTTAAAGCCGATTAAAGGGGAAGGATAGTTTTCATGTGATAACTGTCTGATGTGCAAGGAGGCATTGAATGATGGTGATTTTCTTTTGTGATGCCTGGCTTTCAGTTGCACCCTTCATACACAGAAGGGAGGCACCCCATCTGCTGGTGTTTATCTTGTATCTTTTATCTGAGGAATGACATTAACATGCATACAACCAGAAGAACTTTTTTTTTTTTTTATTTAACTCATAAGAAACCCCTAATTTTCTACTAAGAATTATGAAGACTTATCTGTCATAACTCTTCAAAGCATACTATTTCTCTAACTCTGAAGTCTGAAAGGAGGGGAAAGGGTGCGGGTTTATTCAAAGGATGTTTTTGATTTTAGTTAAAATTGGAAACGATAATTGTAAGCGCTCTGTTCAATTTAAATACGAATTTAATGTAATATTGATGCATACATAGCTTGCAGTATAGTCAAATTATGAAGAACTGCCATGTTCTCTCTGATATTCTGCTCTTTTAGCTCGAGCAGAATTCTGAACATGTTACTATTTAATGAATTAGCTTGTACTTTGGTATAAAAAGTTTAGATAGATCAGCCAGCCACTTATTTGGCTCATTCTTTCCCTCCTATATTCAGATATTCTGCGTACAATGAAGACTTCTGAGGATACAAGTGTATATGACAAAGTTGTGAATGCCATTTTTGATGAAGAGATGTCAGGAATGAAAAACCATCACCAGAATGCTGGTCGATTAAGAATGGTTCAACATGATACTTCTTCTGTCCAGTTTGCAGATTTCGACACTGAACTTCGTGATTATGTTGCTGAGGTTTCCAGGGAAGTGTTCAAACAGCATTGTGCAAAGCATCTCGAAATAGTACCTATGCATCTGCTAGATGATTGTCCACATTTTCATAGGTTTCTCTCATAGTCAAATCTTCTTTCCTTTTTTTTGGTTAAGAGGTACCACTGGCTAATTATATCTGGTTTTCTATTAGAAGGAACACTGTCAAACTTCTGACTCATGGTGGAGATATGCTTGAACTTTGTCATGAGCTACGTCTACCATTTGTTAATTGGGTAGTAGCAAACCAGGTAATGATTACAAAAATTCTCTGGAAAGCGGACCTATTTTCATTTTATCTTAATTTTGTTCTTGTTTGTTTCTGTTGTTCATTGCGGGCATTCCACCACTGCAAAATTTGCTTAAAGAGTTTGTCTCTGGTATGCTCTTTTGATATTTGAATGAGATTTGTTTCTATTTTATCTGTCTTAGAAATTTTCATTCAAGCGATACGAGATATCATCCGTGTATAGAAAAGCAATTGGTCATTCACCTCCGAATCGCTATCTTCAGGTATAACCTGTAAAACTTATGTTGCCATGCACCTTTTTTCCTACAATGTTTCGAGTTAATTTCATTTATAGCACTTTCTTGTCAAAACTTTATGATAATTTTGTCTACTATGACATTGCTAATAGGGTGATTTTGACATCATTGGAGGGGCCTCATCTTTGACAGAGGCAGAGGTTCTCAAGGTACTGTCATCCTTGTTTCTGTATGCTTTATTTATCTATTTATATTTTTCTGTCGATGTAAATTATCTAATGTTGTTCTGTCTTATACCTGATCGTGGTTTTAGCTCAACAATGACTGTTATGCTATATTACAATGTCATATCGATGCACTTAGGTTGAGGAATCTGTTATGCTGCAAGGTTCAGTTTACATGCAGCCGGTTATGTGCTGCCAAATTAGTATGAAATACTTGTAGGTACTTCAGACTCATTTTGGACTCATTTGCAGGTTACAATGGACATATTAGCTCGATTTTTTAACCCAGAGTTGTGTGATATTCATCTTAATCATGGGGACTTGCTTGAGGCAATATGGTCTTGGGCTGGAATCAGTGCAGAGCACCGACAGAAAGTAGCTGAGGCAAGTTGCTGATTTATAAGATGCCTTTTATTTATAATGGATGGTTTTGCTCTGACAATTGCGTCCTCAATAAATGAAGCTTCTGTCTATGATGGCTTCTTTGCGTCCTCAATCATCTGAACGGAAGTTGAAGTGGGTCGTGATAAGGCGTCAGCTTTTGCAGGTTTGATCATACAATGAAACACACTGAATGAAAAATGCATGTGTTTGGGTGTAGCCTTTTCCTTAAGCAGCTGTAATAGTTGCCTTTGGAATAGTGGTTTCAACCTGTCTTGTACTTCTCAGAGTCTTGTAAAGTTGCAGAAACTATTATCATTTTGTGTTTTATTGAGTTTCTGCTGAGATGATTAGAATTTAAACTAGAAAACTTTCATGCAGTTAGTAGTTCTTATAACAAAAGCCTATAAGTCCAAGAATTACAGGTCTTCAATTAAAGTCATGATTTTAGCTGTAGAAAGTCCTTAGATTTCAAAGGTTAAGCTTACTGTCTTGAGGTAGAGACCCCTTGGACTTAACAATTCAGGGGTCATGATATAAGCTGGGGGCTGAGGATGCATTTTTGACATATTCTAGAGAATTTTTTACATAAAAACTCATTTAGCAGATTATTAGTGCTTCAGGTTTTGTACGAAAAGATAATACTATATAAGACCTACAAGTTGGATATCCTGGTGACATGCATACCTCTCCTCCTGACAATCTTCTAAGCGGATTCATCAGAATGATTTATCATATTGGATTTTCACTTCAATGGTTTATGACTATTAATTAGGGTCACAGGAAATTAAACTTTATACAAGATCTATTAAGTTGCATTCAAGAAGTCAAAATTCTTTTACCCCCGAATCTGCAACAATGGTTAGGACATTTTTCTTATAGTCAAGGCATAATAAAGTGCGGTTCACTTTGCTTGCGTTAGTGTAATGCCAAGTTCGTTGCTTGATTTTTGCAACTTTAATTGTTTTGAATGACATGGTTCATAAGACCTCCATTTAATGTTCTAAAAGCCATAATTTTGGGATACAACATTCAAAAGCACTGTCTTCTATATACCCTTCCTTTTATTTTGACTTGATATGGTTAAGCTATTTTGCTGAACGATGAGAATTTGGAAATTTTAATGGAAATTCTCAGAGTTATTTTTTACACTTTAAAAGTTTACCTTTTGCTTCTTGTCTTCTCATTAGCGCATGTAGATGCATTAAGATACTTAAGAACAAATGGAAAGTAGGGTAAGAATACTTGTTTCCTATCTATTCAATCTCAATACAATGCAAACTTATATCATGTGTGTATTAATTGAAATATCTAGATTCCCAGTGAACAATTTCTAACTTAAAGTAGTCATGTAGTTCGGTTCCTGGTCAGCAGAGCATGATAATTGCTACATGCAATCATAAAGATTGGTGAAGCGAATCATATAAAAATCCTATGTCATTGAACTAATTTAATGGTTTGCATGTTCACATAAATTTTGTTCTTTTCCAGGAACTCAATTTAGAAGAAGCTACTGTAAATAGATTGCAGACTGTTGGTTTAAGATTCTGTGGAGCTGCAGACCAGGCCCTCCCTCGATTAAGGGGAGCTTTGCCGGCTGGTATGGACTTCATAGATTCCTTGTGCAATTGTGATTGGAAATATACTTATTCTAAGCTCTACTCTCTCTGCAGATAAACCTACCCGCAAAGCGCTTGATGAGTTGTCAGAACTCTTTAGTTACTTGAGGGTCTGGAGTATTGAAAAAAATGTTTATATAGATGCCCTTATGCCACCAACTGAGAATTATCATAGAGATTTGTTTTTCCAGGTACAACAATCCACTATTCTGATGTCCCATGCAGTTGTGATGTGAAGGCACAGATGGATATGTTCATAAAACCTTTACTATACCATTCTATCTTTGTAGCTGGGCGTTAGAGTGTTGACCATAATTACCATAGGTGTCTATCTTCGAAACAGTAATTGCTAACTTTCTAGTGACGCATATGTTGATACTCTTAGTTCCTTGACCCCTTCTTAGAGTGGATCTTCTTGGACACATCAGCCCATTTTCTTCCGTTTACGTTCTCATGAAAATGTGCTAAAAAATCCCACTGCATTATTAAATCTCATCAGCAAGATTCTTGATTTGAATTCTTTGGATTACGTTGCAAATAGCACGGGCAGGGGCTTGAACAAATTAAATAAAATGTGGGGTATTTTTTTTTTTTTTTAACTTTTACTTTTACAAGTGTGACACCCACTTATTGTATGAGAAACACTGATGATTGTCATATCTGCAGTCATATGATACTTTATTTTATAGAGAAACCACTAACCTGATGTGCCCATTATCACTAAGAGTGTGCATTCAAAAATTTCATTTCTAATTTGCTATCACTGATATTTCTAGATAACTAATTTTCTTATTTGCTGCCCCAGATATACATAGGAAAGGAAAACAATCCTGGATCACTTACTGAAGGAGCATTGCTTGCTATTGGCGGCCGCTATGATTATCTGCTTCATCAAATGTGGGATCAGGAATATGTAGGTTATGCACCTTTGTTTCTTTCCAGATTTTCCCTTTTATTTTACATGTGTGTAAGCGCTTTCCATAAACATAAATGTCTGGCATGAAATGGACACACTCTTACTCATCCATTTAAGATGTGGTTTCAATACCCCAAAAAAAAAAGTCAATTTACGAAGTGCTAACATCTAAGGAACCACCACATGGAAGTCATATAACCATTCCACTTCGTTTTTCATATATTGAATACTCACTATAAATATTGGATTAGTATTCAGCAATCTCTATAAGTATTTATCACAATCTTTCCCTGTCTTGACTGCATTTTGGAATTCATAAATCAAATAACCAGGATTGCTTAGTACCACCATATAGTTACCTACTTACATTTTAAGGATAAAAGTATATCGTATGTATTAAGTTAGTGATATATGTTCTTTTAATATTTTTTTTGCACCTTCCAGAAAACAAATCCACCAGGTGCTGTTGGCGCCAGCCTTGCACTTGAGACTATAATCCAGCATTCTCCTGTAGATTACAAGCCTGCTAGGTGCAGTTTCCTCCTATTGCTTATCTCTTTCTTTTTTGTCTTATTTTCTTTATTCTTTGGCCGTACTCTTGGGCCATAACATTTGTGTTTTTTTCTTTGGCCAAATTGCCTTTCTGTTTACTTGTGCAGAAATGAAGCTACTAGCAGCATTCTTGTTTGTTCAAGAGGAGGAGGCGGTTTGTTAATTGAACGCATGGAACTTGTTGCTGAATTGTGGAATGAGAATATCAAGGTTAGAGATAGAACCTTGTTTTTTGACTTTAAAATATGATGCAACTGTTGTTTGAACAATTTTAACTCTCTTTTATTTCTACATATTCATTTGTCATTTGTATGCATCAGGCTGAGCTTGTCCCTATACTTGATCCAAGCCTCACTGAGCAATATGAATATGCAAGTGAACATGACATAAAATGTCTTGTTATCATAACAGACATGGGTGTATCTCAAACTGGCTTTGTTAAGGTAACTCTGATCTAGGAGGTTGACATTTTTCTTTCTTTTTTTTTATTAAGTTTATGCTGCTTTGACAAGGACATTTATAGGGTTCGTTTTAATTCAATCATATCCATAAATATTTTTAGCCAAACTTTACTGGCATGTGCAACTGGACCTTAAAAGTGGTGATATTTTCAGGTTCGTCATCTTGAGCTTAAGAAGGAGAAAGAGGTTCAGAGAGAAGATCTTGTCAGATTTCTGTTGAATGCGATGGGGACACAATTTAGAAACCCATCAGTTTGGAGCTAGCTGTGTCTTCATCCACATCAGGTTCTTAGCGGCCCTATGCCCAATTATGATCCATTTTTTCTTTCTATGGTTTTCAGCATATAATTATGATGCTTCAGTTGTAGCTCTGCTGAGAGGAGATATTGCTTTTAGTTTTACTTTGAATTGAATCCATGTTCTTTTCCCTTCTAACAACAGGTGTATGACACGGAATTCTTCTTTGCTGTCTCTGGCCCCAGATGAAGGCAAAGCAAATCATGTACAGAATTTTGCGTGAATTTGCCACTGAGAAGTTTTTGCAGCTTTAGGTTTTTGTGTATCATGACTGAAATTACATTACATGATGCATTTTAGTTAAAACTAGTGTAAATATGTAAACACCCACAGGTCTGTGTATCCAAATAGAAAAGGAAAAAGGGAAAACAAATAATCAATGATATAGTTATCACTTTACGAACAAGGAAAATCACAAGCATACATCATAGTTTTTTGTTCAGGTAAAAGCTTATTCACTCCAACCTCTGTGTATGAACACATACGAATACAATGCAGATTCCATGGATACACTTGGTTCAAATTTTTCCTTGAATCTAATTGCTACAGAACCTTTCATTTCGGGAATGTTATAAGCCCCTTTCGACTCAATGGGCGGACTTTTTAGTCCTTACAGTTACTTATGAGGACTATTTATCTTTCAATACTGTGAAGAACCAGGGGCTCTTGCCAAAAAATAGTGATGGTTGTTGATTGATCTGGCTTGGGTGGATGAAATTCTCAACCTGGAATGGAAGGGAACCAGTAAATAATATGGTATATATTGTCACTTGTTTTTATATTGGAGATATAGTGTGAACCTTGGCTTTGCTGCATTTTAGTGTAATGCTACTTTTGATTCTAAATTGTCAAGAGTGTTAAATCTAATTGCAAACATAAACCAAATACCAACAGTTAAGGGTAAATTAAGTCCTTGAGCTTTGACTCATATGGTCATTTTTCCACACTTAAGTTGAGGGTTCAAGAATGATACAAGTTCAAGTCCATTATTGTGAAAATAACCGAGCGAATTATTCAGTCTATCAGCTCAGCATTGTAAAGAGAAGTCAATCAATCTCATCCTATTTTCCACTCATCCATATTTCTTATGGTTTCAAATAACTTGTTTTTTGAGCCAGAGCTTGAAATAGAATACTAATAAACAAGGTAAATAAGACCCAATTTTGAAATGTATGACCAAAGAGAAATACATTGCATTCCTCAGCTCGAACACAGACAAGTTACATCCAATTCATGAATTGAATCCAAACCTAATCCTCTGTGTTTTATACTTGCCTCCGGCAGCAACATCCACCTTTTGTTTATACAGCTGTAACAACTCCGGCGCTTTGTCTTGGAATCGGTAAACAAACCTATTAAGGAAATACTCTTCTGAAGTTTCAAACAATGAACACAATGTGAATTTGATAGCTAAACCATTTGATATCAAATCCTGAACAAACAAACCCCTTGGAACAATAATTTTTTCCAAGTTCCGTCCAATAACACTCCCTTGCTTGGCAATGGCCCAAGGCTGATACCCCATTGTGTTGACAAGAAACTCCATTGTTTTCGCAATCTTGTCCTTGGATGCTTCCATAACACGTGGATACTTGAGAAAAGCTTCCCAAATCTGTTCCTCAGACAAACCCCATTTCTTGTAAACATCAAACTTACTTTCCCAGTTTGATTTGCTGTTCTGTCTCAACACAGCAACAACATGAAGAAATTTCAACTCCAAAGGGTTGGACCCCCTTTCCTTAACTAAATTCACAATCTCCTTAAAATAATCAGAATTAGTTAAGAATGTAGAAGGGTGCAGATAAAATGCATTTATGGTATTTGATTTGGGTACTCCATCGTCCAGCAGAATATTGAAATTTGGTATCACATAACAATTAAGATCAAAGCAGATAATGAGAGGACAGCGTTGTAAAACTTTAACAGCCTTGTCATCTGATTGAACCAGATTGCTAAGGAGATTGAAGCAAGGGGCAATTTTTTGGTCTAAGCTTAATCTTAAAGTATTTGGGTATTTAGTTAAGTATTTGGCTAGGCCAGGGCTTGAAAAGCCTCAGGAGAGAAAAAAATTCCAACTTGGGGGAAAGGTTCTTAACATCAAAGTCAAAAATTTGTGGGGACTTGGTGGCTAGGGTTTTAATTTGGGTTTCAGAGAAACCCTTGTCTTCAAAAAATGAAATTACAGAGTCAGGTTTCTCTGGGGTCTTGAAACGGAGATATTTAGAAAGCTTCAAAGCAGATTCTTGGGAGAACCCAAATTTGTTTATGAGGTAAGAAGCTGGGAAAGACTGAGAATGGGATTGGGAACAAGTTTCGAAGAATCTAAGACTAAGAGCATTTGAAAGTGTAGAAATTGATGGGTCATTGTAAAAAAGCATGTAACTTGAAGAGGCTCTGATAATATTAATTCTCCTAGTCCTACCATGGAAAACATTCCTAAGAAGAAAACCAAACATGGGAACCGAACCTGAAGACATTCACCTCGCTCGCCGGCGCCCTGCTGTCTGATGAAAATGAAAACCCTGCTGAAAACGACCAAATTTTGAGTTGTAGTTCCAGGCGGCAGAAAGATGAAAAAGAAAAAGCCTTTTAAAGGGCATTTGTTTTGTTTTGTTTACTATGCAGCCCAATTCTTAGTTCATTGCTTCATTTTCGGCCCAAGTTCATTGATTAGCATAATAAAGCTTTTTTTGACAAAGAATATGGTACAATTCAATCAATATGCATTTTACAGCAAATTCATGTTTATACCATATTCATGCATAACATTTATATATATATAAAAAAAATCGATTAAAAATGAAAAAAACGATTTCAATAAGTTTGTTATCAATTGCAAAACTCTATTCCATTTTCTATAAAGGGTATGCAATTTTAATTCAACCGCTGTCACGTTACTAATTAAACTAGTTTCTTTTTTCTTTTTATATATACGGAGGAAGAAAACAAAAGATTACATCATATGATCCTTGGCCAGACTAGTCCCATGACATCAGCAGTGAAGGCTGAGGTAATTCCTGAAAGCGGAGAATCGAAGGTATGCAGGTCCATACATCAAAGTGGGTAGCCAACCAATCTGCACACATGTTTACCTCCATGTAAATGTGAGTTATCTTGCAAGTCCAATCACGATGAATCAATTCACTAATGGCATCAAGTAATCGGTGATGTGAATCGTAATCAGAACGAACTCCTTTAATTTTTGCAAGAGCAAGCAATGAATCTGTTTCCAAGCTCAACAAAGCGAAAACCTCTATCCCAACACAAGACAAGACCATAGTAAATAGCCCATAATTCTGTTGTAAAATTAGAGAAGAAACAGAGAGATTAAGAAGAATAGAGAACGCTTTGAGGCGTGATTGAAATCACTTTCTTAGAGGATTTATTCCTCCAGGATACAACAAAGCAAAAACTCTCCGATTAGAATTGTAAAACTGGTTAAGGAATAGCAGTTTAAATAGAATTGAACGGTTACACCTCTTGATCCCAAAAGTTACGCTAAGTAACTGTTTAATGGATAATCATAATCGTTCAGTTAAGAACTTAATAATTATAATTAATAAAAAATAATTATAATTATTCATATATCAAAAAATATATTTATTAGTCAAGAGACCCAAAGCCCATGTGCCCAAGTGCCTTCATCGTAGACTTTAAAATTATTCTATGACTATCCTAAAGAACTACCAAGAAGCCCATAAGAATTGGCCCACGCACTTGACATTGCTCAACTAATAGATAGTTGACACTAACTCTATTTAAACAACCAAAACTCTTCTTCTCTTACGAACGTGGGACTAGCTCCACATCTAAAACTACCAACAAATTCCGCTACCAATATTGAGGAAATACCTACTCGAAAGACAAAACCACATATCCACCCTTAGCCAACCAATCTGCACACATATTTACCTCCCTGTAAATGTGAGTTATCTTGCAAGTCCAATCACGATGAATTAATTCACTAATGGCATCAAGTAATCGGTGATGTGGACCGTAATCAGAACGAACTCCTTTAATTTTTGCAAGAGCAAGCAATGAATATGTTTCCAGCTCAACAAAGCGAAAACCTCTATCCCAACACAAGACAAGACCATAGTAAATAACCCATAATTCCGCTACCAAGATTGAGGAAATACCTACTCGAAAGACAAAACCACATATCCACCCTGCTTCAGCATCACGAATCAACCCCCAGCAGCTGAAAGGCCTGGAGAACCCCTTGCACTACCATCAACATTCACCTTGATAAAAGGAGATGTAGGTCTTTGCCACGAGATGAGTGCCTCGTGCCTAAGCCTCGGATTAAAACACCTTAGAACATCACTTGCTTCCTTAGCACGAGACAAAATGTGTTGGGTACTATTTAGAGGCCACACAAAATTTGTATCATGCAGGGAACAATTTCTCCAATAGCAGATAAGCCAGATACCATATAGAAATATAATCCCCCAATCAAGATCAAGAAATTGCCGGCTACTAGCACAATTAGAAAGAAGCCAATCTTGTTCATCAACAATAAAAAAATTGCCATTTGCTAATGTTGGATTCAACAATAACCAGATTCCCCAAGATCTGGGGCAGTCACGCAGAGCATGCAACAATGATTCATCAACATGTGAGCAACGAAAACAGGCTGGTTGTGACGCAACATGTCTTCGAAAGAGAAAGGAAGCTGTAGGTAGTGAACACTGCAAGGCTCTCCATAAGAAAACTTTAATTTTATTAGGGCAGGGAAGTGACCATACCTTACGCCAGGGTAAAGTATTCAGAGGTTGTGGAGACAATTGGATCATATAGGCTGCTCGTGTGGAAAAAGTGCATCACCCTCTAATTTCCAAAACCAGGAATCCTCTTTGTCATCATCTGTATGAATCCAAGTCACTGAAATTTCAAACACAATGTCCATGGGAAGTATCTCGTTTAGAGCTTCAAAATTCCAGCCACCATATTCATCACAAAAAGATGCAACATAAAGATTTGCTTCACTATCAAATAGGGGCCGAGTTGCATAATTAATTAACGGGCTTTCCTGCATCCAGTCATCTAACCAAAAACGAGTTGTTTGGCCATTACTAATGTTGATTCCCAACCCTTTTAACAACACTTCTCTTCCCTTCAAAATGCTTCTTCATGTGAAGGAATCAGTAGATTTACTTGGAACTGATAAAATGTCATACCTTCGCAAATATTTGTGGCCAACAATGTCAACCCAAAGGCAATCCTTGTTGGTGATAATTTGCCAGCCCAACTTCACTAAAATGGCAAGATTTGCCTTCCTAACATCTCTCACACCCAGCTTTCTTGGTGCCGAAAAAAAAAACATCTCTCACACCCAAGAATTAGATTCGCTAAACTAGTTTCTTAAAAATTAGTAATGCTTAACTAGTTTTCTAAACTTGGTTTGGTTTTCCTGTCTTGATTGCTATTTAGTAGCCTGTAGCCATCAACAATCTACGTCGCCAGATCAGAAACTTTGGTCAAGAGAATAATTCTCCGGGCAATTCGTTCATCATCATTCTTCCCATAGAATGAAGATAGAAATTTCTGCAAGGAAGTTTGCTTTTGGGATATAGACATAAAGCCAATCCTACATTTCATTTTCATTTTCAAGCCACTCCTAGATTTTGACTGGACATAGACTTGTCAATGAGGTAGCAAAAAACTGTGAATAAATAACTATAGCTGTATAGAAATGTTATTTTCTTTTTACACCAAAAAGAGAAACAATTCATAAGGAAAAAAAATTTTCTATCTGAATGTAACTGAAGGAAAATATAAAAATTAAAGAGTTTCTTCCAGCTTGCTCAAAGAATAGCTTGCTTTTTCTTGGCCGAAGCATGGCTTGCTAATGAGGTAAAAAAGATTACAAGGCCTACATACTCTACGTACACATCACGCCCATAGCTATCATATGTATGAAATGTGATCCGCAACTCTAGTTCTAAAGCTCACACCACCAGAAAATCATCAACCGTTTAATGGAAAACAAGTAGCAAACCAGAATTACGTCCCAAATTTTCATCTAAAAACTTATTAATGACAAAAATTGGCAACAAGAGTCATATAAGCAGTCTGGTTACGTTCAGTAAAAAGAGATGCTATACAGAAGCTTCCGCCGATGCTTGTTCTCAAAAGAAGCAATAACATCATCAATCGAATCTTCCCATGACTCAACAGTTTCTATCTAAACACGAAAATCACATAAAAAGACAAAAAATCAATCATAAAAGGCTATGAAAGAAAGCATAATGAAATCTGGAAAGCATAACAACATGGACCTGCTCACAAAGATCTAAAGCAAGACGGCCTCCAACAGCTGCTTCCTCATGGTTATCTTTAACCTCTAAGTTGATCACTAACACACTTTTCAAGAGAACTTGATCCCGGTTGTGCAGATCTGCCAGTAAGAATACAGTTTAGAGAATGAGTAATATAGGAAATATAATGGGATAAAATCATAAAAATAAGAATGGTTCATTGGAAATTGATTCAGTTATCCAAACAAGAAAAGGTTTGATTCTCCAAACTGTACAATCCTTCAAAACTCAAAGAAATAATGAAACAAAGTCTCGTGTAATATTAAGCTCCCACAATCAGATGGACAAATTATCTCTTAGATAATAGCGTTCAAAGCACAATTAACTGGCATTGGTTTGTTTCTAACAAGTGGAGAACTTCTAAGCGCTAATGCTTGTCCACCAGGTACTTCTTTAGAGAAACCTTTCAATCATGAAACATACCACAAACCTTATAAAATGACATTTGAACATGTTTCCCAAATTTTAGTGGCCTAGAACTGTAAAACATCAGTTTTAAACCATATATTCATTGACAAATATTTAGAAAATGTTAGTGGGCTAGTGGCAATAATACCATGATTTCCAACTCCTTATATCATTCTCAAAAAACAGCCAAACAAACCTCAGGCATAAATAAACATGTACTGTAATATATCACATCATTCTAAAACCAACAACATCATTGCAAAATAGCCACAAACCTCAGGCATAAATAAAGGGATAAAATCCGACAAAGCAGAGGGTGAACAACTTGTAATACAGAGTTATGAGAGCCAGCAAAATCATTAAAATCTGTAATGTAACTGGGAAATAGGGCTGCGGATTGACATCAAATACCATGGAAAAGACAATAAAAATTATATAAGGAGGCAAAAAGAAGCAAAAATAAAATAGCAACCAAGAGAGTGCAAAGAATGGTAAGAGATTAAGAGAAGAAATTGTAGGCAAATTCAATTAGCATTGCAGAAGAGCCATTCGTCTAACAAGAGTTAAGACTTCTAAAATCATAACACTCTATCGTTCTGTTTCGCATTTCTTGCCCAATTCAATGAGTAAATCTTAACAGAGAGGGTAAGAATCTAATTAATAAATTAATAGCATTAGGCATCTTGGACCATAAATTTCCAGATTCCTCTTTCTCCTTTAACTCCACATAGCCTCAGCAAGCAGCAGTCCCATAAATTAAGTCTTAATACAACCTGCCTATTGTCCCATGAATCAATGCTCTATTACTCCATTGTCATCACACAAAACAAAAGAAATTGACTCCATTTCTCTTCTTGAAGCAAGACATGAACTTAACGCTTTCAATAGATTGATTATTTAAGAAAAACAAAATCAATTAACATTTACTCAAAATAGAAAAAAGAAAGAAAACATTAAAACTTTCATCAGCACCCAAGATTGTGACATGATCTGATGAACAAAATACTAATATGAAGTAGAGAAAATTCTTAAACAATAAGTAGCAATATTCATTGATTTATAGTGTGTATATATAAAGAAGTAGAAGGGGGAAGAAAAGAACCTTCAATGACCATATCAAAAACTTTCTCTTCAAAGGTGAGAACAATGTCAAAGGAACCATCAGGTGCATTATCTTGCCACCGTTGGGGTGCCAATTTCACACTCAAGTTCCTTTTTAACATGGGCAATATCCCATTCCTCTTGTACCTGCAAGAAACCCAAAAACCCATTTCATCAAAATTTATTATCAGTATTTATTTATCAAGATAAATGAGGGAAGAAAAGAAGATTATTATTTACAGTTCGGGGTCTTTCCGGCGGAGTTCTTCGAACATGTACTTGTAAGGGGTGCCAAAGTCGTAGACGTTAGGTTCTCTAAGGGAGGGTCCAGGGAGCTTAACGTGAGTCCCTGTTCCGTAAGAGCACACGTCGAAACCCTGCTTCTTCAAGATCGAGTGAGCCTCCATGCTTCGATTCTGGTTCGATGAACAAACCATGGCGTACCGGTATTTCATCTTCCCGCGATAATAGAGGCGCACCACCGGCGGCAAAGACTGGGAAGGGGAGAGACTCACAGTGGATTGGATTTAGCATACTCGCACGCACTTAACTTAAGCGATGCCGTTTTATCATTTTTCGTATTTTGAGCCGAAGCCTATTATTAATACGGGGATTGCTAAATACCGTCCCATTTTCGCTATTCACCGCCTCACTTTTTACACTTTTGCCCTTTATCCTTTGCACTTTTTACACTGAGCCTCCCCACTAGGGTGGCTCAGTCACGGCGGAGCCTCCCCACTAGGACGGCTCAGCCACGGCGGAGCCTCCCCACTAAGGCGGCTAGATATTTTTTTTATAAAATAATAATTATTTTTTGAAAAAATAGCCGAGCCGCCCCACCAGGGTGGCCTGCCGTGGCAAAGCCGCCCTAGGAGAGCGGCCTGAGCCATGGTAAGCCACCCTCCTGGGGCGGCTTGAGCCATGGTAAGCCGCCCTCCTGGGGTGGCACGGGTCATCAGTCTTAAATTTCCTCAAAAATTACATTTTTCTTAAATCGTCATCAAAATACGGCACGTTATCGTTCATTTTTCTTAACTGGATTGCTAAACACCGCCCCATTTTTTACGCTTTTGCCCTTTGCTTCATTTTCTAATCTTGAAACTATCACGAACGTAGAATAGCGTTAACGTGTTGTATTTTGATGACGATTTAAGAAAAATGAACGATAACGTGCCGTATTTTGATGACGATTTCAGAAAAATGCAATTTTTGATAAAATTTAGGACTGATGATTCGTGCCGTCCCAAGAGGGCGGCTTACCGTGGCGAAGCCGCCCCACTTGGGAGGCTCAACCACGGCAGAGCCGCCCCACTGGGGCGGCTTCCCCATGAAAAGGTCGCCCCACTGGGGCGGCTTAGCCAGTGCA
>AWWV01014330.1:0-32372 GCA_001974805.1 Corchorus capsularis
CCCATGAGGGCGGCCTGCCGTGGCAAACCGCGCCATAGGGCGGCCTGCCGTGGCAAAGCCGCCCCGTGAGGGCGGCCTGCCGTGGCGAAGCCGCCCCAGTGGGGAGGCTCCGCCGTGGCTGAGCCGTCCTAGTGGGGAGCCTCAGTGTAAAAGTGTAAAAAGTGCAAAGGGTAAAGAGCAAAAGTGTAAAAAATGGGGCGGTATTTAGCAACCCCGTTTTCTTAAATCGTCATCAAAATACAGCACGTTAATGCTATTCTACGTTCGTGATAGTTTAAAGATTTCAGAGGATTTGAAATCTTAGAAAATGAAGCAAAGGACAAAAGTGTAAAAAGTGGGACGGCGAATAGCAAAAATGGGACGATATTTAGCAATTCAGTATTAATAGGAGTTTTTTCTTCAAAAAAAAAAGTAATAGGAGTTTTAAATTGTGTTCTCCTCCACTCCACCTACTGAATAAGAAGCTATGTACATTACATATATAATGCATTTCGTGTTTTAACGTTTATTAAACTGAGTTTCACTTCGATTCCTCATTAAGCTTTTCCCATCGCAAAGCTTCATTAAAGTTGACCCTTTTCCACTTTGAACATGAAGTTTTGCATGGCTTGATTGCCACGGGGAGTTTTGGACTATATATGGTGAGATTAAGAGGGAAAAAAATGTGAGAAAATAGAAAAATACAAGTCAATTTGGCATTGATGTAGGCTCGTAAAAGGCTAGTTAATTTGGTTTTCGTTGAGGAGAGTCTCAAGCTGAACCGAACACCCCAAAGAGAGGATACGCGAACTAGCCTGATGACACCTACAAGACAAAGAACAAGTCAATGCGTGCCCACTCCAATGGTTAAGGTTAAGTCAGTTCAGGAATTTAGACCAGCGTGCACACTCCGATGGTTAAGTCGGTCCAGCTTGAGACTCTCTCAACAGTTTTGTAAGCTACATATATTATATTTGAGCAAGGAAACAGGAGTGTAATGATAATATGATCCATTAGCAATTAATAAAAGAGAGAGTGGCCTGGGCAAACAAGTTATACAAGAAAGAATGCCAGCTTAAAAATGTAGTTTTCCATCCTAGCAGAAAATAAACACCAAGTCCATGTTGTCAGAATTGAATCACACAGAATTAAGCAGCTGCTGAGTTACAAAAGATGTGCAAAAGTCGTGGCAATCTAGGAATTCCTGAAAAAGTTACAGCCTTTCTCCATTTTTACATTTCCATTTCTTGAGGAGAAGCAAAAGAAAATGATTGATTTTAGAAATTGTGCTGCAAGAACAAGCTTTGTTGAGGAGAAGCAGGACCTATCTCTTCCTCCAAGCTTCTCAAAGCATCCCCAACAACACTCCCCACATTGCCCATGCTTCTTCCTTCTAATGTCATGTTCTTTCCCTCAACATCTGCATCCGATACCGATGATTTTCTCCTCTGAGAGGAAGTTACACTAGGGAAAGTAATCCATGAAGGGGCTCTGAATTCGAACCTTTGATCCTCGGCTTCTGCTACCTCCGTTTCCGAGACTGATCTATTTGAAGATCTTTGAGACGACTTCTTGTGCAATCTGTTACTCCCTAAGATCACCTCAGTTGGCAAAATGGGTTGTTCACTACATGGACTGCCCATCAATTGTGCAAGAGCCCTCTCTAAAGCTGTTGTCACTTTATCCATTGATGGCCTCTCCTTTCCTCTCATTCTCACACATTTGCATGCCACATTTGCTATCCTTTTTAAGGCTTCAACCTCTGCTGGAGCTTTCAGGACTGGATCAAGAACTGCACCTATCTCTCCTGCTTTTATCAGTGGCACTGCCCACTCCACTATGTTCCCTTCTTCATATTGCATATCTATTGCTTTTCGTCCACTTAAAATTTCCAAAAGTAATACTCCAAAGCTATACACATCTGATTTTGTTGTCAGGTAGTGAAGCCTGTAGTACTCTGGATCAAGGTAACCAAGTGTTCCAGCTGGTAGCTCTGCTAAAGGGCAGCTGCTATCTGCCGGTCCTAGCAAAGACAGACCGAAATCAGCCACTCGTGCATTGTGTTCTTCATCAATCAGAATATTTGAGGACTTGATGTCCCTATGAATCACTGGTGGGCAAGCATAGCCATGCAAGTACTCAATTCCTCGAGCCGCTTGGACTGCAATGGTCACCCTTCGCACCCAATCCAACTGCTCTTTCAAGGCCTTGTTCTTTCCATGAAGGTGCTGATGCAATGATCCATGAGCCATGAACTCGTAAACCAGAAGCCGTTCTCCACCTTCTTCACAATAGCCTAGCAGATTTAACAGATGTGCATGGTTCAGTCTTGACAGTAAATCTAGCTCCGTGTGGAACTCTTTTGAATTCTTCTGCTTATCTGAAGTCACTATAGCCTTTTTGACTGCAACAACAGTTCCATCCTTCAATACCCCCTTATAAACACATGAGAAACTTCCTTTTCCAACCACAGATTCTTCTTTGAACCCGGCTGTAGCCCTCTCAAGTTCTTCATAAGTGAACATCTGAGCTCTCCTAATCTTAAGCTCATCTAAGTCGGGACGGATTTTTCCATTATCCTTTTGGTAAGCACTCCCATTACCACCTCTCTTGGACTTTGACTCTTTCGATGAGCAGTGACAGTTCTGCAATCTGTAGCGAACGTATAAAACTGCAGTTAAGGACACAATAGTCACCAATAATACAGCAAAGGCAATCTCAGCAATGATGATTGGCAATTGCAGTGACCAAAACCTTCCATTCTTTCTTCCATTAGCAGCATCAGAATATGAAGAAGAACAATTTGAGAAGCATTCCACTGAACTACAACTAGAACAATTGTAACCACACACTCGATCAGATTTCAAAGTACACCCGGATTTTTGGTACATTTCAGCAGGGCAGCCATTGCTGCAGGACATACAAACATGAAAGTTAGGAGACTTGCAAGGTGCAGTCTGATGACTAACTTGATAGGAACCAGGTGCACAAGGAGTGTCTTTGCAAAGTCCAGGTGAGACTGCCAGAGGGAGTGATGTAGGGAACCCTTCACCCCAACAAACTGGGAGAAAGGATTTCTCTGCTATAACACCACAAGTGAAGTAATTTCCAGCTGCAATTGCATAGACCTTAACGCCTCTCGGAGCTGGGGTACTTGGTTTGACACTAAAACCCCAGCAAACCACTTGATGATCATAGCTCTTGATTCCACAAGCATGGAACTTCCCTCCAACGACCGTGAGCATTGGATCTTTTGGTGGCAAATTAATTTTTCTTTGGCGAGAAAATGCTGCCGGGAGTAGTTCTGCTTCAATATTGTTCAAGCTCCTTCCCCAACAAAAGGCTCTAGAATCTAAACCCTCCATAATACCACAAACATGATAACCACCAGCTGCAACCTTTTGAAACCTCATGTCTCTCGGAATCATGCTAATGACACGGCTACTGGTTTCATCACCCCAACAGAAGACAGTCCTGTTCTGAGAAAACAATCCACAGTTAAACTCAGAGCCTGCAGAGATTGATTGGATCTGCCCATCAAATGCATAGTTCTTAGTCATATTATAGCCCCAACAATCAACCAAAGCATAATTCCTACGCTTTCCTGTTAAAGGTTTTCTCAAACCACATAAATGATAATCACCTGCACTGATTTCTATGTACTCAGCTCCCTTGATCATTGGCTGAGGAACACCCATCTGAATATAGCTACTGCTTCCCCAACAATAAGGTTGGTTGGAATCCATCAACAGCCCACACACAAAGCCATCACCCGCAGTTAGACCAACAAATGGGAAATGAGAAGGGGTCCCATAAATTATTGCAGAGTTGGATCCATAGCAGGTCACAAGATGAGAACCATCAGATTTTAAACCACAGAAAACAGGACCATTCTCACCATAAGAAATGGCAATGGTAGACATTGAACCTAATCCTGAAACTACCCCCCACAAACTTAACAAAGCCAAAAGTTGTACAAGAAATTCAACTTTCCATGTGCTCTTCAAGACCCAAAGAGAGGAATTCCTTAGCAAGAAGAAGCTGATAACTCCCATTGCAGAATTTGAACCTAACTACTCTAATGTAGTGGAGTGTCTACAGCCACATCAAGACTATACTTGGATAATTTGCCACCAGTTCTAGAATTTGAATAAGACCTTAATGCTTTCAAGTTGCATGCTTCTCTTGGGGACTCAGAATGCATATCATAAATCAGTAAAGAGCACAGACTGGAATATGAAAAAAAAAATGCCTTTGCAAAAGCTAAATTCTACATTGAATTTGAAACCTCATAGTGAACCATTTGCATCTCTATTAATGCTCCAAGAGAGCCAAAGGGAAAGAGCAGTGTGTAAAGTAAAAACATGATTTCCTTGGAAAAAACAGCAATGGAGTTGAAAATGAGACCAAAACCAAATACCAGAAGCTCCTTACCAAAAACCCAGATCAAAATGCTCCTTATTTATACAAGTCTTGACTTGAACGGAACCAAGCAACCCACTTTCACTGTTCTTCTCAAGACCATAAATATGAAGTAAATTTGAGTTGCTTTCTCGTCTTTCGTCAAGAAAAGACTTACCCACTTGAAAGGTGAAACTTTTCTGCAACTTTGAGATCAAAGGAACTTTCACCAGATCACATTAATTTGGTTTGGAGCTGTTAATGCTCAGTAACAAGAACCATATATGACTGCAACTAGCTTATACTTGTTGTTTTGCATGTACTTAGTAAGTGTTTATACATAAAAAAAAGAAAGTGTCAAGTGGAAAAAGAAGAAAGATGAGAATTTTTTACAAGAAATCTAGTTAAGAAGGATTGTTGATCAAGGTTGCTGCTGGAGTTGGTGTTGGGTGTTGGAACCAAAGCCAAGAATGTAGTGAGGAATGAGAAATGGAAAGAGAAAGAAGCAATAAATGTGGATGAAACTGCAGCTTCTCAATATGGGCAAGTGTTGGTGAATGCATTAAATGAGAAGTAAATGCCATTTGATCTTTTTCATGTCTGATTCACTACTAACTTCTCCACCTATATTTCTTCTTTTTCATCCTTTTCTTCTTTTTTTTTTAATCTTTCCATTTTATATAGCTTGCCTTGAGTTTCAACTTGATACAAGCATTCTATTTGATATTTATATATTCTCATGATTATGATTATAACAACTTTAACTTACATACATGCATTTCCCTATCAAAGACTTGCTCTTCAAACTTAGTATTATTATTAGGTCATCCCTTTTCTTTTCTCCTTTCATCTATCTACCATGTGAGACTGCATATTTATACTATTTTTATATAAATTTACACTTTTGACTTTTAACCTCACCAGCTCTTCTTTCCATTTAAGCAAAGAACTGGTTTTTTTTCCCCATATATATTTTAAATTAAAATGTGTTATATAAATAATTGTTTTTAGTAACTTCTAAGTTTTAACAAAAAGTTTTGCAAAGAAGTAGGAATAATTAACAGATAATTTACTTTAATTAAGTAAATCTTCTTCTTTTTCTAAGTGAAACTGAAAACTGAGCTAAACTTTCTCTTTTTAGTGATATATACTACTATATATTTCGATTTTATTTTTATATAGTACCATAAAATTCTCACGGTTAATTAAAGACCGTACCTGCTTGAATTTTTTATTTAATATTCATAATCGAATCGGTAAAAAAAATCTTTTGAATGATGGGTGTTGGATAATTATGCAACCACCAAGGGAAAGGGAGGGACCATATTTACACTTGTAAATTGTAATGCATTTCCATATACTAGTAATTTTTTTCGTTTTTCCTTTTTAACACTCACATTATTTTAATTTTAAAAAAGGGTCACACATCTAAATTTACACTGACCTTTCACAATAATTAATTCATATCTTTCTTCAAAATTGTGGTCTTGTTTTGATTAATTAATTGATGATGTATTTTTTATAGTATCTCACTATCTCTACACCTAGATTTGTATGCTTCGTGAGATTTTATTATAACAAGTTTTTACTTTTTTGTGCGTTGCACGTTTTCATTGTGAGTATAGCATAGTGAGTATAAAATTTCATCTATATGAGAATTTCATCCATATTAATGTATAGTAATCAAATTAAATTTTATTAATCCAATTCCAAAATTATATTAATCGGATATATTAATTCTTCAACAAAATAATCCAACTTTACATTATAAATTTTAAGGTTAGGATATTCGGAAAAAAGAAAACCAAGAAATTGATTTAAGGATATTTTTAATTAATTATATTAATTCTTGAACAAAATAATCCGACTTTACATTATAAATTATAAAGCTGAGATATTCGAAAAAAAAAACAAAAAAATTGATAAGGATATTGTTAATTAATTTTTACAATTATATAACCCGACGGTTGGACCGTTTGACCCGTCAATTGTACATAAAGAATTAGTATGATTATTTTCAAACTAAAAACCATATAATAATAAATCTTAAGTTTCATTACTTACCCTATATTTTTTTAATTTAAGCTTAATCTTTGTGAAATTATCGCTAAATATTGTTCATAAAAACATACAAAAAATAAATAAAGTGTACGCATTAAATAAATACTAATAAATGACTTTGCCAAAAAAAATCATTGCACTTGAATCATTGGCTCAATGGTAAGTGCATACTTCTTAAAACCTAATGGTTTTTTTGTTCAAGCCCTACTATATGTAAGCTGCATTGAGATTTTGTGCCCCTTTATACATGAAAACATGAAAATAGTGGTTTGTCTTTATGAATTCTCATAACGGTGAATAGGCCCACGGCCATAGGAGAGGAAATAATGTCATTTTCGTTTTTTCTCTCCATTCAATCCATTTAATTATTATCTGGTATTGAGAACTGGAGAGTTGAGAAGTTTGCAAAAAAAAAAAAAAAAAAGAAATGGAAGTTTGCAATAGAGAAATTAAAGTGCAGAGCCATATTCTTATCAATTAACAACCCCAACGTAAAGAAAATAAATACCGAAATATAAGTAATTTGTTTAATAAAAAACTATATATTTTGTAGATTTAATTAAATGCAACTTAACAAAATTAAAAATTAATTGTATAATGGCAATTTTTAGAAATATGTTAGATAAGTAAGGATATAATAGGTATTTTAAAAGTTAAATAAGGGTACAATAGGTATTTCAAAAGTTTATCAAAACTTGTACTTTTATATATAGTGTATATATACTAAATATTATTTGAAAAATCCAGGGATTTACTAAAGGCTCCTTTTGAGGATCGATGAGGAGGCTCAATTTGAACTTTTTTTTGTCATTTTCTGTCTTTTCTCACTTGCCAAATTACTAAGAAGACCTTAGATTAGTTTCTAGCCAGTTCTTATCTTTGAGCCCTTTTTTGTAATTATCTTTTCCTTTCACATAAATGTTATAATAAATCATATCCCCCTTAATTATCTAGAATTGTAACCTCTTTTCAGGTCTTTCATGTCCATATAAAGAAGAGAGTTAACTTAGTTTTTGTTTAAGTGTTACACATTTTAGAGGAGGAAACAAAAATTGAAGGTATTGCACCTGTCCATGTACAAACTAATATTTACTATTTATTGCTAACTTTAGGGCATATGCTCAATGTTAATAGTATAACCTTTTAAAGATACAACACATTTAAAATCATAGTACTTTCGAAATTTCCTACGTATCATACAATTTAATTCGAATAGAAAAATATTCAAAAAAGTATATTTTTGAACACCCGACGCGTCAGCGCGAGCCAATCCACTTGTATAGATTAATTAATGTTTCTATTTCTATGACCGAAATTACAAAAACTTTATTGGAGAAGTACATTTGACATGATAAGATTCTATTGATTAGCGATGACGTGGTGGGTCTATCCCACCTAATAATTTATCTAAAAAAAGAAAAAGGTACTATAATTTCAAAGGAAACGTTGTATGAACTATGAAGTATGAACTATTATTTCAAACGTTATCCTAAGAACTAAGAAGGTTTTCTCTTAGATCTCCAGGCGGGAAAAAAAAACAAAAAATTATATATATATAAAAAAATTCAAGTAAGATTTCATTTAATACAAATCTATCTCTTCTCTCCTAATTTAGCAGGAGAGAGAATTCACATGTCCCACAGCACATTCTCTGTGGTCCTCCCTTGTGTTAAGTGATGCCAATAAAATTCTTCATTTGAGAGAATTTTTTTTTTTTTGGTAAAAGTGTTAAGTGATGCAAATTACCATTTTTATTTTTTTTATAAAAATTAGTACTATTTTTTTTTGCCTAGCATTCTTTCTTTCTTTTTTTTTTCTTTAACAAACTCTTAATATATACGGTGGTTAAATTAACCTCCATCTAGTCTAATTTAATTCAAATACTCAAGTTATATTGGACCTTAGATGGAGAATTCTCCCAACATTTATTTTTTTATTTCCAATGCTTGAATTTAAGATCTTGTTTGATACGGAGCATTAGACTCAATAGACATTAATTATAGTCTAATATTCTTTGCTAATGTTTCTCTTCATATGATGAGTATAGATTTATGTAAATGTTAATGAGAGAAAAAAAATGGCATTTGAATAAGAAATTTTCATTAAATTTGGATTAGCCATGCCCATGCCCATGTTTGTTGTACATAGGTTTAATGCCTTTTTTTTTTTGTTTAAGCTCATTCATTTTATAATTAATTAATGGTAATTACAATATATATTATTATAATAATCAATAGACTCATACCACATGCAGGCCTTAGATCCCTAAGGTAATTTTTTTATCAATATGGAATCACTTAACATGCTTTAGGTAGTAAATTCAACCAAATATTCTTACATATATATAGGGTATTTCCAAGTTCCAACTACTAATACTAGTTTTCCCCCCCACAATGATAACCCTATTTCAAATGTAACAAATGTTGATGAGAGAGAGAGAACAGCTGAGTTTTCATTTTCACATTGCCTTGGAGGGAATTGAAGCATTTCAATATATAATTTGCATCCTAATTCCTATGTATGTACACTATCTATGTAGCTAGGGCCTAGGAATATTAAAGATCTCGTTCTTCCATTATCTATAATACTAAGAAAAGCATAGTAAATATATTGGGACATTTTAGTGTTCACATAACCAGTCAATCAGATAGCTAGGGGGGTATTTTTTTTTGGTCATTTTTGTAGTCTCTTAATTTTTATTGAATCGATTTTTGGGTTTTTGTCCAACGTCCTTAATTCTTAGTAATTATTTTCTTAATGGGTACTACTTTTTTTTTAATACAAACCTCTAGTATTTAGTATTCGAAGTCGAGCCGTGTTGGATTCGAATTGGAGGAAAGCTCTTCCAATATCTATTTTATCCATTCATATAAATAGCTTGATTAAATTGACATTGAGCTCTTTTCACCCAAGGTTTATTGGTAATGAACATTACCTTTTTTTAGTATATAGTTTTAAGTTTCATATGTATTTTGGTACACTTTAAGTTTACATATGTTAATATCAATCATTTTTCCCTGCACAAGATATATATGTCACTTGAAGTGACCTAATATGGCTAAAATCAGAGCAAAAAGATATTAATTGGCCAGAAATCAACCCAACCATGTGCAACATTTATAAGGAATTGTGACTTAGGATAAGGGACCCTAAGATGTGACCTAGTTTAGTTCTAGTTCTAGTTCCTAATTAACTTGATAATTAAATTTTATCTCTATCTTCTGATTAAGCACAAACTTAACATCATCAACCTTGAAAAATTAAATATATATATCCCCTTAAAAGCTGTTTCTTTGTTTTATGATTGCCACTTATCATATTGCAAATTAAAATTTTATTGTATGGTAAGAACTTGGAATATCTAATCTATCTTGCCGACCATCCAAGTAAGTTTATCATTATTATATATATAGTTATTTTTATATAAGGTGATAGACATTAGAAAATTAGGCATGGAAATTTGTGAAATACTATATCTTATTTGTGTTTAAAACGCAGAAGACTGAAGAGTAAACAATAACCTTGAGCCCCTCAATCAGACATGGATTGGGGTTCATAGTATTAATACCGTAAGCAATTTTCCTTCTAATTTGGAAAAGATCGATAATGCATCCTTCTTTCGGTATGATTTTTTGTAGTGATATTAGGTATCAACTAAAATACGGAATTAAGCCAGGTATAATTTTTTATAGTGATATATTAGGTCTTGCTTAATCTAGGATCAAACCCTAAATGGAAGGAAACTCTTTCGGTGCCTATATTCTCATTTCACAATACTCAAACTCAATACATATTTCTAATAGAAACATTTAATTTATTTGGATAAGTTGCTAGTTGACGTATATTATCATGTCTTTCTCCCTAATTCAATCATTCGCATTTGATTCACAATATTCAAAGTGATAACTTCGTTGTCTACACCATAAAGAGAGAGCTTTTATTTACTACTACTCCAAAAAGCTAACTCCAGTGCTAAAACCCGGGGAAAATACAAATATCTCAACTCAACCATTTGTTCCTACTAAATTTATAAATTGAAATTGATAGCGCATTCGGCAGATGCTTGCCTGAGGAAAACTGAAAAGTGAAAAGCTTTCCTTGAAATTCAAAAGGCTCAATCCCAAATGGTTTCTAACCTTGAGTTGAGGCCCCATAAGAAGCCTGATCTGATTCCCACTTTCAACATTGTTTGGACCCAACCAAACAAAGGTTAGCTTTCAGCCTATTTAACTTAAAGAGTATGAAGAGCTGCAATTTGCAAAGCAGAATTGACAGTTAACACAACTATTCCTTCCTGTAAAACTACTGCTTTGGACAATAATTAAAAAGAAAACTATTATTTTCGGACCTTCTCCAAATATACATGAAATCATTACCCGGCATAAGATTTCACTTGATCTTAAACTGAAGCTAATTTACATGGCTAACAAAAATAATGCCACTGCAAAATGTATTTAACAAAATCTGAGATGATTGTAACGAAACCTATTTGTTTGGGGTGAGATGGTCGGATCGGAAGACCCAGGTCAAATACACATATATAATGAGGTTCAAAAACAGTCTAGAGGATAAATTTGACTCTAACAACTTCGGAGCAACAAATAAACTTTATCAATGTAATTGCAATTGTAAGGAGTTTTTAAAATTATGATTTGCTACGAACTTGCTGAAAGAGAACTAAATCAGACAGTACCATATAACTTGAATGATACCTTGTAAGCTGTCACTTTATTATTGTCTGTGAGAAAAACTGTTCACCAAAGAATAAAGCAACCTGCAAAAGAATTCACACCATGAATTAGAGGATGATTTAGTTTAAACTAGTTATAAAGATCATATTTCGATTCCAGAAAGACAATCAAAATCTAGTTTACTTGCAGAAAGCATCTTGTCTACCAGGCATTCTTTCATCCCCCCTATACACAGGTATGTGAGGGAAGGAATGCAGATCTGTTGCATAAGATGTTTTCAGTTAAACTAATATTTTCTTATTTAATTAGATAGAACTTGATCAAAGCTAACCATACAGCTCAAAAAAAAAAAAAAAAAAAATAAAACTATGGGGAAGACATGCACAATTTTAGTTTTTATTTATTGTTTATTATTATTTACTTTTCACATCATGGTTTAGAAGAGAGAGAAGAAAGCACTTTCATACTTACTATAAACAGTACTCGCCGTTGCAATTGATGAATTATAATAATGTATACTGTAACCAATACTTTGGATTTGCCCCGCACAGACTTCATAAACTCACTGAAGAAAAAAGAATAAATGGAATATATTTAGACAACCTGCGAAGAAATGTTAAACCACGCACAAGCGCCAAAATGCCAACTTAAATGTTCACCATAGCATAGTCTAATAAGCTTCCAAATAAAATACTAAATATCTTCCAAGTGACAAGGAACTTTCTTTGACTGTGCATAGTAACAAAAATTATAGTAACTTCTGCAACTAATGGAGCTCGATTTGGATAAGAAACTATCCTAGTCCCCACAAAAAATTTAGAGTTAAAAAAGTTCATAACAAGCTCAATCTTAATCCTTTATATAGTCTCCTATATATGTTCCAAAGTCCAAGTTCTTAAGGTTAGGTTTAAACGTACTTGACCTATATTAGGAAATCAAATAATCAACAGTTTTAGTCAAAAGCCAAGAAATGAACTAATTGCATTCTTACCTAAGAGATATATACACGTTCATCTAACCTAAGAGAATTAGAGTTCACAGACAATGAGCGGGCACAATAGAAAAGATACACAAATAAACAGGATCATCTTTTAATTGCAAAAGTGTCCAAAATCAGTTTTAAACACAATTCAAAACTTGAATTCAGTCATTTTTCTTAAAGAAGCATTGAAACATGTTTGGTGAGCAATTAAATAACTAGGTAATTATTAACTAACATTTATTAAATGCTAATAAGGTACTCTTTGTCAAAGCAATGCATCTAGAATCACATACTTCTGCCCAGGTATGAGAATCTCCTATTAAACAAATTAACAGTTTAATTGTTCTAAATGGGAGCAGGTCTGTTCTAAATCAATATCTGTGATTTATTCAGGGGGTGGGCAGGTGAAAAACGCCATATCCAATTGCACAGACAAGGGAAAGCATAAAAGAGAGAACCTTGGAAACCAGACGCATGGATCTTCTGGGAGGGACCTTCCTGTTCAGATGCTTTGTGCTTCTTAAAATCTTTGCATCAAGCGTGCTACAGTCATTTTGATCACCATCTACATATACCCTCCTTTTTCCAAGTCCATTTGATTCTACATTATCTCCGTAAATCTTTCCATGTAACTCATCTTTTGAGCATCTGAGAAGGGCAATTATGCACCCAAATCAACACCTAACATAAATATTCCATATCATATATTTTAATTAGGAAGGATAATTACTCCGAACTCTCTCCCCCATTACTTATTTTGCTCCTACCCTGCAAATAGTTTCATACAGTAAAATTTTAGTTGTTTCATTTCATCGAGTAACTGAGAGGAGACAGATATGCATTTAGATCTTCAATTTTTCAGATTATCATCTGCAAAATCTGGAAAACTTGATAATTCTTTGTTCTGTTTTCAAACTTAGAGGTCCCTTCTATCAGTTCATCATTATATACAAAGGGATGTAGTTGTTCGATGTTTCTTTTCTGTGAAAGACAAAAACCTTTACATATGAGATTTATTTGTTTCCTCATAAGAGAGATCTTCCTCATATTTCATAGTCTCTCTTTTTGTTTTGAGCCTTTTTTCCCTCTTTCTTTAGTGCTTCCTTTTTCCCATGCTTAAAATTTGATGCCCATAAAAAACATCAATCAATCTCACAACCCAAATTTAAATCTTATTCCAAGAAGCTGAAGCAAAAATAAGCTGATCACAAGCCTGATGCAGCTTACTGCGTCATGGTGTGACATTCACAAACAATGCCACCATTGAGAGAAGGAATGGGCATAGAGTAAATAAAGAATGGAGAGAACCAATGTCAGCATTTAGTTCTATTGTAATCTAGGTTTATTGCTTTATTTTCCCTTTCACCCCATTGATTGATACTGACCTAACATAGTATTTAAAAATATGAAACTACTAATAAATGCACCCTACTTCAATTGTTCATCAATCAAGCAAATCCCTAACTAGTATGCCAAACATTTAAAATACATGGCAACAAGCAACATTTCGCCGAAGTACGGAGAACTAATGGAAACAGGGTTAAAACATCAACCAAATATGGCCACAGTGATAATAGTTCACTTACAGTACTACTGAAGTTGGAAGCTAGAGGATGTGGATAACTACCTGTTCCTCAACTAATGTAGGCAGCCGGTTCCTACATGTCCCTTGTTCAAGCTCAGGTGAGCCTGCATGTCCACCTTGTTCTGCATAGATTTTGTGCTCTGAATCAACCAGATTAACGAATTCACCATTTTCACAGGGTGACTTTAGCGTGTCTTTGTGGTGAATTACATCCTCAGGCATCTGAATCCGCAATGAACCATCCGCCAGGCATCCATGAATTCTTCCACAAGCTCTCGCTAGATTACAAGCATTTTGTAAGGTAGAATTTTCATGTGCTTTCTTTTCAAACTTAGAATTCTGATGCTCCATTGCAAGAAGATTTAGTACAGCATCACTGGCTAACTTCTCACCAGGAGAACTACCATTTGAATCTAGAGTTATCAAACACCCATCTCCCGCTAAGGATGCACCATTAGAATGTTTGTTGTCCTGAGAATCGGGATGAGCTTTATTTGAGGTCAGTCCTTGATCTCCTACATGCTCTGACAGATCTTCAGCTCGGGCACACGGTGTCAATACGGTTGATGCAAAGATTCCATTACCTCCATCTGGATGATCAAGCTGCAACTGATCATTTTCTTTAATGATCAAACTTGGGGGTGATGCAGTGTGTTCATGGCTACAATTTATTTTCTCAGAATCTAAATTCAACTGAAAAGAACTCTTTATCTGTTTACTACTCTCTCCAAAGCGTCCAAGATCCTTATGAAAAGTCTGAGACTTACTATTGGACATGTTCTGGCATATAGAAACCTCACTTTTCAATTTCTCAACCCACTCTGATGGGTTTGAACTTAAATCAACACAAAGGTTAATCCCCTCTTCTGAACTGACATGAAACTGAAACGAAGAGGGAGAAACAGTTGTAGGAATTCTCATAGAGGAAGGAAAGGCAGTCTCATTAGAACATGCACCAACATTTGGATCTCTGTGTTCAATGTGAGGCGGCATATTGATCATCCTTTCATCTCTTGAGAGACTCAAACAACTTCTATTGAAGCACATTGTTGGGAACTCTTTATTCTTAAACCCACTTTCATACTGAGAAACAAATTGAGACTGTGGTGTTTGCTGGAAACAAATAGACCCACCATAGCCATCCTGCACTCCGTTAACCTAATATGGCAGATGTAAAAAGAAGAGATTGTGAATACGAGGAGAATTATATGAAATTTACGTGGCTGTGTCAGAAATCAATAATCACTCAAGTAATAAACATATACATCCATGAAGAAAAGCGAACCTTTTCATAACATTTATTCCCTGTGCAACAACCAAATGCACTACATTTAACGGATTGAGAATAATTCCCTCCATTACATCTGTCTGAGGGACAAGAGATAAGTCCGTAGAAATCTGCATAAGCAACCAAATGTCATCCACAATATGATGCATTATTTATGGTAAGGAAATCATAATATTAAACTAGTTTGAAAATTCTAAGCACAAACTTCTTGGGTAAGCAGTAACTTGTTTACACCTTTTCCAGCATCCCTTAAAATGTTTAATGATGCTCCAGGTTGCAGTTGTTGCAGGGACAAAGGAGGTCCAGCCTCTTGAACTCCATATAATCTTTCCCCTGCAGTTATCGAACCCAATCTCTGGTTCTGCAGTTTTTTTTCCCAAGATATATTATGTTGTGGTAAACGAGATCTTAAAATTATATAAGCTGGGGAAGTTTTTGAAAAAGAAACAAGCTATGTGAAGAATAAGGAAATAACAGAGCTAGTTTAGTATGAGGTAGGCCAGCACATTTCACATTAAAGTTTGAAACTGTATGAAAATCGCCGAAAACCCAGATGCAAATTACAAAATATGGTGATTCAGCAAATATATCTTTTTTTATTTATTTTTTTTTGAAAGGCAATTCTGCGAATATATTAATGAGGTAAAGAAAATAAAACCTTGTAGAATTGCTAATGCATAAATATATCAGCTCCATGGAACCATACATTCAACATGAAACAAATAAGCACTCACAGCATAATTACTGTGTGTATGGATACATATAGTCTTAAATACATGTGTATATGTAAATGAATATGTATTCATACAAAGATATGCATATGCATGCAAGAAAAAGAAAAAGAAAAAGAAAAAAAAAGGAAAAGGAAAAGCAGAAAAGTTTAAGACTAAACAACTTGATAGATGAAAGAACAAATAATAAACGTTACACACAGATATGTGACTAAGGAGCACTAGAATCAAGAAAGAGAGATGCCAGTCAAACAAAGATAGAATAATAGAATGAACTTGGATGAGGAAATATTCAAACAAGAGAAAGAAGAATGGTTGATGATGCTAACAATTAGCTCAAACAAGAGAAAGAAGAATGGTTGATGATGCTAACAATTAGCAAACAAATAAAATCTATATTATACACAACGAATTGAAATATGATAATAAATTGCTTGTTTTTGTCATCGTTTAGTACACTGGTATAATAATAAATTGCTTGTTTTTGTCATCATTTAGTACACTGGTATAATAATAAATTGCTTGTTTTTGTCATCGTTTAGTACACTGTCAGCCTTGGAATTTTATGTTTAAATTTGGCATACAACAAGTGAATGAAATTAGCTCATCTCTAATTTAAAGGGAGATCTCTATAAAATCCAATATGATAGATGAAGCAGTTCATTTTGGCAAGAACATGACAAGCATGAGAATTGTGATTGAGATAAGAGATGCAAAGAAAGGCCTATTAGCCTATCTATAGTTGCATTGCAAGCAAAAAAAATGACAAATAATAATCAGAAAATGTAACGGCCAAGAATCAAGATAAATAGCGCCTAATATGAAGACTGTGATCATCCAAAATAAAACGACGTAAGCCTAATGCCATTTACTGACTCTGAGAAGATGCAGTAATTTGGTAGCGCCACTATGCTTATTATTATATATTTAAAAACATTAAATAAAACCTAAGATACTCGTTAGCACTTTCATCGCTTAAAATAACGAAGTGATACAGCTAGTGATGTCAGATCTAAGTTTCTAACATAACCGTACTGTAAGATTCCATTTCGGTACATGAAAATTATTTACATTTATTTCCAAAAATGTAAATTCTTCCATTAAAATATTGACATGTTACTTCATGATCATTAAAATACTTTCTTTCCATCAGATTTCCATTTCCCATGTTTCAATTTTAGTATCATGAATGATATGTCAAGCTATTAATAGAATCTCATACCAAATCAGATCGAGCAATTGCTTCATAAAACACTTACTCAACCAATAAATGATGCCAACTTAAGCTGCATAGGTACCCCTTGCTATCAGATAACATTACCTATTGGCTACATTTCTCATGTACTTTGCTTCCAAGTATCATTTATCTTAGTCAATTTTTTCTAAAATTCTGAGTACGACAGTCCTACACTTTTTCTTGCATTACTAAATTATGAAAACAAAACAGAAAGTGAATAAAAGATAAAAATAACAATAATAATAACATGTGGCACTTAAAATGCTTTTCACGGCATATATCCATTCTGAATTCTTACATATCCTTTTTCCCTCTTTTCGTGTTTTCCATTCGGTTCCTTCTTTAGCAGCAGTAATAAGTGTCCATAACCAAAATTAAATACTACAAAAATTATTGCAATTTGTCATGATCCATTTACTTGCTTTCTACTTTCAAACTCAAACAATCCTTTTTCCCTATACTATAGTAGGCCATGTTTTAAGAAAGTTCTTTACCCGTATAGTTAATCGGTCATAAAGAAATGTGCCAATTTACAATTATAAGCTCAAATACAATAAAATTGAGGCACATGAATGTAACCGAACGAAACAAAAAGCTATCATAAGTTCCCATATCTACGTCGAAAAAAAAGAAAAAGAAAAACACTTAAGACTTTTATAAGTTACCACAATAGCTCAGTAAATTACCTCAAAGAAAGAGGCAAGTGATTTAGCCATATCTGAACTTGACCTATTAGCAGGTAAACCATATTTCTTACACAGACTTTGAAGCTCTTTCCTTGAAAGGCTATGATTGAAACCCTCATCTTCCTTATTTGCCATCCGTTTTCAACCAATTTAGTCTATAAAAAACAACAAGCTATAAATTAATTTTGTATAACTCAATTCACTTAACAAATGAAATGTCTTAACTCTAATCAAGTAGCATAAATTTAAATTTCAAACCACAATAATAGCATATAAAATCATTCATATAGAGTACAAATAAAAAAGCAAGTAAAAATAAATTCTTAAAGCATCGAACTCAACTTCCTCTTACCTTAAAACTAGTTTACTTAAAGAACCACAAACGCCAAATAAACCGTTTTAAAACAAAATAGGGAAAACAATGAAAGAGAGTTTCGTTTTCTCACGAACCCTAACTGGTTGTTTAGAAAACCGTAGGTAAAGGAAAGAAGAGAAAGCCTCCAAATTTTAACATATGTATATATATATCAGCTGAAGCAGAAAGGCTTCACCTAACAAACTTTAAATCTTTATCAATATCAAAAACAAGAAGAGACGAGTTCAAAAAGGCAAAGCTTGAATTTTCATTTTCTACTTTTTTTTTTTCCCTTTCGGAGTAAGAAAACTGATGAAAGCAAAAAACTCAATCTGCATTCTTTTTTTTTTTTGGTCGATTTTCCATTCTACGTGAGAACAAAGTAGGAGACGTTAAGAAGGAAACGGAAGGCGAAGATTTTACCTGATCCGAATAGTTTTCTCGGAAAGTGGCCTAGAAAGTGGTGGAAAATGAGGAGCTAAGGAGAGGGATTTAGAGAGAGAGACGGCTACAGTCAGCAAACGGACTTTGAAAATCTGATTTTCGTTTCGCTCTCTGCAGAGCAGATTGTATTTTGTTCTGCTTGCCAATGGCAGTCTCGTGAATAACGTATTAGTTTGGTCTCATTCTTTTCAGCCTTTGACTTTTATTTGACTTTTTCTTGTACGAAATTTTGAAAGATAGAGAGGATTTTTAGTTTACCTTCTGGCAAAAAGAAAAAAAAAATGGTCTCTTAGACCCTTACTTCTGGCAAAAAAAAAAGTCCCTTACTTGAATAAATTAAATAAATCCTACCCTACACCCTTATTTGAGCAAGTTTTAAAACCTTATACATTTGACCAGAATAGAACAATAGACCCCAACACAAGAAATAACCAAAACATTAGGGATCAATTTGAAGATTTAACCTTATATTATATTTATATATGTAATGGTCTTATCTTATTCGGATTTCGGAGAAATATAGGTTTATTGAGAAGTTTGGCTCTTGTGGACTTATAAAAAGGGGATGAATTAGCCCTAAACTTTTAATTTTTTTTCAATTGCATTTGAACCAAATTTTGCCTTTTATTGGATAGAAGTTGATGATTCCGTTACATTTCTAACTTTTTTTTAAATGACTACATGTGAAATCTCAATATGCCCAAACATCTAAATGAGAAATCAACTCAAACTAAGAAACTACCATAAATAAACCATCTACCTACCAAATATATAAATAAACAAATTTCAAACTAAACTCACATTTCATGAGACTTGAACCTAGGTCCAAGCACGATGCACCTACCAGTTGAGGTAACAACTCGGGTGCTTATATTTCTAACTTTATATTCTCCAATAGTTATAAGAGACATGCCAACTTTTATCTAGCAAAGGACTAGATACGGCTTAAATTGCAAATCTAGACATTTAATTTAAAAAATTAGAAGTTTAAGGATTGATTGGTACGTAAGTTCATGACCAAATTGTCCAATAAGTCAAATTTAAATCAATCACAGTAACATATAATAAAAAAAATTACTCAATATGATAAAAACTGGACACGTGGTAGTATGCACGTACTCAAAGAGTTCCCACAAGCCTTATAGGTAGACGATTTGTAAATTAAAAATTTTGTCCCATAAATCTTTCCCCTGAGTTTCTTATCTCTAATCTTACCTTAGAAATAGGGTAAACTCTCCTCTCCAAATAAAAAGAACAAAATGTGTATGTTATATTAGGATAGATTCTTTTTTTTTTGGCCGAATATTAGGATAGATTCTCAAAAGTCACTTTTTAGACATTCACTATAAATATGCCTAAAAGAAGTTTTGAATTATATCATTGGTACAATACATGCTCCCAGCTCCATGGATCAAGTCATGGTTGAAGTCCTATTGAATGTGACTTTTGTGGAACTTTATGTTGATTTATTAGTTTGTTATTATCATGATAGTTGTTATACCATAGTTGTTTAGTCATTTCTTTCATTGGATTTTTGAATTTATAAAAAAACTACTATTATATTGTAATGAAATTTAAATATTATATTCTAAAAAAAACATGTGCCATATTAACTCCCATTAATATCACTTAACCCTTATCAATCCAAATAATTAGTAATGGAAATATATTTATCCAACGTTGTTTCCCTTCATATCTTCTTATGTTCTTTCTTGCCCAAAACTTCTCTGAAGAATTTCTTATCAATACTTACTACCAAGGGATGTAATTTGTTTAACGATTAAAATTCATCCATAATTTCAAGCTATGAAACATTTAAGGACAATAAGAATTAAAATTTTGTTTTTAATCAACTGCTACAAGTTTTCTGTTTTTTTTGGATGGACTATTGTTTCATACACTATTAGTAGAGTTTTTAAACTCCATAATCAAATTCACTAATCATTTGAGACTCGAGAGGACTTGGGTGGTGGAATTCGCCATATTTTCTAATACGACAATAAGTATGCGGATTTCTTGGTTAATTGGGCTTAGAGCACTTGTGTGTTCTAGGGTTGACTTATTGGAAATTCTTCCTACCTATCTTCTTCCATTGGGTTCACAAGCAAACCAGCACTCTCACCGGATGATGCATTAGACAACCTAAACTCTTAGACTATGTTTGGATTTAGATGAGTAAGAGGAAGGGAAGGGAAGGGAAGGTAGGGAGGGGAAAGTAGAAAAAAGGGAGTGATAATCATTTCCTTGTTTGGATAGTTAAAATTAAAAATTCGTAAAGGAAAGAAAAAGGGGGCAATAAATATATAATTACATATATAATTTTTTTCTATTTTTAAATTGAAGTTAAAATAAGGATTAAATAATAATTTCAAAAATAAAATTGTTTTAATCCTCTCATTTCAAGAATTTATAGAGTAGAGAATCTTAGTGAATTTAGCTGATATAGATATGATATCTTATGTCCTAGCAAGTTATTATATTAGAATTTGGAAGCAATTTATTTTTGGGTGAAGTAGAACTAGAAATAATTAAGTGCTTCCTAAAGGAACAAGGCATATTGCCAAAAAAAAAAGGGAAAATTTCAAAAAAGGGCACTTTACCAAGAATATTTATTATTTGATCTAATGAAGATAAAGAATTATTATTTGATAAATCATACTTAACAAAATTAATAAGAAAGGAAATTGTAATTACTTTTTTAACCTTTTTAAATATTAGCAGTGACATGACTTTTTTTTCCCACTCATGATTTGACAAAGTTGGTTATCAATTTTGATGACGAGAAATCCGAACGAAAGATGTCAGAAAAGCCCTTGGTTATGGTTTAGATTCCTCCAACATTCCGAAGACAAAGGTTTGATGTTGTTTGATGATGGATTCTTCAAGTAAGACAATTGAAGGAAATTGTTCAAACTTCAAACTCCAAACTCCAAAAGGGTATTGTTTCATATCATTGTTTTTCATCTTTTAATGTTTTTTACTTAAATTAGAATCATGTTTTGGGTTCTGCCATAGCCGACATGGCGACATCATTTCCTTAATTTCTATTATGGCGGGTTTTGCAGGGGTCTGTTTTCTTAATTTAAAGAGTTCTTAGCGACAAAGAAACAGAAGTTGGAAATCCATCAACTTTTACATCACGTTATCTGTTGATTGAGAAATTAGCATATATTTCTTGATATTTGTTAATTGTAGTACTTTATATATAAATGATTCGTTTATGAAGATGGATTCTCTATTTGTAATTGTTTGTATTTGGATGTATTAATCTAAGGAATGAAACTATTTCCCATTTGATCATTCTTAATTTTCATTTCAGTTTAAACTTTAATTATGATTTAGCAAGGTTAAAGAGGTAATTACAATGTCATTCTTATTAATTTTGTTAATTAAGATTTACCAAATAATGATTCTTTAATTTCATTAGACCAGGTAATAAATATTCTTGATAGAGTATCTTTTTTGAAATTTTCCAAAAAAAAAGGAACAAGGCATACGCCTATCCGTGGTGATGCAATTTGATAACGAGATTAGAGTTAACCTGAAGAGCAACTCTGCCACGACAAACTTAAATAGTTTTTTTCTTCTTAAACGTTTTAATGTTTTTGGCATTAAAAATGTTCTAATGTTTAAGAATGTTTTTAATTTTGCATCCGAATTGTTAGTTTAACTGGTAGATGAACCGTTTATTCGTTTGTTCTTTTGGTAGGTAGTAGTTTATATAAGGTAGTTTTTTTAGTTTGGGTTGATTTCTTATTTGATGCTTGGACATATAGAGATTTATTTAAATTGTAATTTAATTTCACTTATACATGTACTTGTACCATCTAAAGAAGAATGTTTTTAATTTTTTATTTATTTATTCATGTTTCACCTATATGTTTTATCAGTTTCATTAACAAATCCAACTGTAATTAAGACGTTTATGCATAAATTACTTTGACAATCAAATATCCCCTAAGACCCGCAGCGATGTGACTTAAATTTTGTTGTCAAGTGTCAACAAGATGTTTTACACTTTTCCTCTAGCTATTGATTTTTTAAGCCAATTAATATATTTTTGCACTAATAATATATTTTAAAAAAAGGGAAAATTTCAAAAAAGGGCATTCTATTAAGAATATTTATTAATTGGTCTAATGGAGATATATAATTATCATTTGGTAAATCTTTTTTAACAAAATTACTAATAAGGAAATTGTAATTACTTTTTTACCCTTTGTAAATATTAGCTGTGGTCTTTTTTTCCCTCCACGATTTTTTTTGGCCAAAATCCCCTCCCACGATTAAATCCCTAACTTTTCCCTCGTTGTTTTTCCCCTGTTACAGAGCAAAAACCTTAGAAATTCCCTTTAATTCATCCATCGTGCTTAGTGATTTGAGAAGAAAAATCTGCCATTGAAGACGGGTTCAACAAACTTTGGTCTTTTATCTAATAGGTTTGCCTCTTAACATCGCTTATACTTTAATTTTATTTTTTAGGCTTCTTTGTCGATCCTTTTTGCTTGCCTAGCTTTCTGGTTGACTAACTGATCTAATATGTTGATTAAATCATTTTTTTTTGGCACCAATATGTTGAGTAAATCATTACACTTGCACATTTTAATGAAAAAGTAATCTACTGTCACTTTTTCTCCAATTTTGTTTGGCACCAATATTGATTCGCCGGGTGATTTGGTGAACACATATTGTCCACATATTGGCTTCTCTTAGTTTAAAATTTAGAAGGTCTTGTTGGGACTCTTTAACTATTGATATATTGGACTGTTTCTGTGGAACTGTTTAAGCATCTTCAATCAAATATGCTTTCTGCTTGTTAACTAACCTGCTAAGGCTTATGTAGAGTGAAACTGAATATATTATTCTTTTCCATCAGTGTTACTTTTTGAAGGACCTAGCATAAAAATTTGAAGTCTAAAAGCCAATTGGAAGGTATAATTTAATTGTTATATCCATTTAATTATATGATGCGGCAAGTACTTTTAGAGACTTTTTATATTTATGCTAAGTATATTTTGTTTAAAGGTCGTCTGTTTGTGTACTATGATTTTCGTTTTAATCATGTATAACTGCAATTTTCCTTTTTTTTTTTTATATATTTTCAGGAAAAATATTGTTGATGTTTTAGTTTACGGAGATGACCAATTCTATTTCAAATAAAAGGGTCTTTTGTTATTGTCATATTGATGGTAGACTTGTCGTTAACAATGACAACTCAATTGTTACGGGCTTAAAATCAGCCAGGCTCGATCCAAATGGCCCAATTGTTGAAGCTTCAATGTCTCCTGCTCGCAGCAAACGTGTCTCTCAAAAACCAGCAAAATTCAAGGATTTTAAAATGAATTAAGCACTACTTTTTCTATTCTGTTATCCTTTTGTTGCCTTGCGAAAATCACACTTCACGATTTCCATTTCCTTAATTTCCTTTGCTTATATGTGATGTAACCAACTTCTGTGTAATCAATGAAAAATTTCCAGTTTCCTTTTAGCTTTGTTTTATCTTCTAGGAGCGAGATTGAATCATTGGTGCTCTCGTTATCGACTCACCATGGCCCCCAAAATTGACTATGCAGAAGCCATTGCTGCGCTTACTGCTCAAGTTCAAGATCTCAAAACTGCCCTCGAAACCAAACTTGAATCCAATTCCACATCTATTTCTGATATACAGTTGCATCTCGCTCGATTGGGAAAAAAACCCTTCCCCTCCATCCATCCCAATATCTTCTTCACCGATACCTTCCTTTTCCCCTTCATCCACCCTTGACGCCTCTGGTTCTGGACAGAGCTCTGCCACCCAAAATTCTAACCTCAAAACCCCCCGATTCTATCTCAACTATTTTTATGGTTCGGACCCCCATTCTTGGATTTTCCAAGCGAAACAATATTTCCGATTTTATCAGATCTCCCATGAGCAGCGAATTACGGTCGCCTCTTTTTTCGTGACCAGTGAAGTTACCTGGTTCCAGTGGATGTTTAATAACCATCAACTTTATGATTGGGCTGTTTTTACTCGCTCTTTAGAGCTACGCTTCAGTGCTTCTGGGTATCTGCAACCTCAGGTTGCTCTGTTTAAACTTTGACAAACTTCAACGGTGGCTCAGTACCAACGGGAATTTGAGATTTTAGCGAATCATGTTATGGGACTCACTCAAGAGCATCTCCTGAATCTCTTTGTATCTGGGCTTAAATCAGAAATTCAGCGAGAAGTGATAATGTTTCATCCTATTACTCACTACCAAACATTTGAACTTGCTTTAATGGTCGAGGCTAAACTTCCCCTGGGACGAGGAGGATTTCATCGCCAACCATTCCAAGCAACATCCAGTTCATTGTTACCTTCCCTGCCTTCCCAGCAGCCGTTGGTTCTGCCTGCTCCACCACGGCCACCCTTAGCTCTACCTGCTCCATCAACTCAACCTACCATCAAAAGGTTGACACCAACTGAAATGCAAGCCCGGAAGGCAAAAGGCTTGTGCTATAATTGTGATGAGCGGTATAAACCTGGCCACAAATGCAGAATTGCTCTGTTTCCGCTCTTGCAAACAGAGGAAGATGCCATACCACCATCTATTGAAGAGAGCCCTGCGAATTCTCTTTCTCTAGCCCAGCTTCCTTTACCACCTCCTCCTTTGGACGATTCTGAGTTTCAAGTCTCTTTTAATGCTTTATAGGGATCTCCATCTCATAATACTTTGAAACTAATTGCAGATCTTCAGGGACAGCGTTTTATGGTGCTTATTGACTCTGGCAGCACTCATAACCTTATCCAACCTCGAGTTGCTCGTTTCCTTGGTCTTGTTATTGAGCCAGCACCGTCATTTGCTGTAATGGTTGGTAACGGCGAAACTCTCCGATGTGAAGGGCAAGTTTCTGCTCTGCCAGTTACTTTACAAGGCCATAAATTTCAGATGGATTTCTTCTTGTTGGATATTAGTGGAGCGGACCTTGTTTTGGGTATCCAGTGGCTGGCCCAACTGGGCCCTTTGTTGGCTGATTTTAGCATTCCATCTATTTCCTTTGTCTGCAAAGGGGCTCTCATCACTTTATTGGGCGAACACTTACAACAGCCAACTCAACTTTCAGCAGCCCAGCTACAAAAATTGGCCCATAACGATTTGATTTTATCAGCTCAGCTCCTAACCCTAGTGCCTATCGAGTCCTCTGTTGCTCCTCTTTCCCCTGCCGTACCAGAGGCTATTCAGGAGCTTCTTGAGCAATATAAAACGATTTTTGAAGAACCTCATGGCTTACCTCCTAGCCGTTCCTATGACCATCGCATTCACCTCACTTCTGGAGCTTCCCCTGTCAATGTAAAACCATATCGCTATCCTCACCATCAGAAGAAAGACATGGAAATTATCATTTCTCAAATGCTTCAGGATGGCATTATTCAACCCAACACCAGCCCTTTTTCTTCTCCGGTTCTATTGGTGAAGAAGAAAAATGGCTCATGGAGATTTTGTGTTGATTATAGAGCACTGAATGCCATCACGGTTCGGGATCGTTTTCCTATTCCCACCGTGGATGAATTGCTTGACGAGCTTCATGGGGCTGCTATTTTTTCTAAAATTGATCTTCGCGCTGGTTACCATCAAATTCGAGTTGCTTCTGAAGATGTTTCCAGAACTGCTTTTCGTACAGTAGATGGTCATTACGAGTTTTTGGTGATGCCATTTGGTATAACGAATGCACCGTCAACATTCCAGGCTGCCATGAATAAACTCTTTCGGCCATTTTTGCACAAGTTCGTTTTGGTCTTTTTCGATGATATATTGGTGTATAGCAGCAATCTTTCTGAGCATGCCTTCCACTTGTAACAGGTTCTCCACACTCTATTTGCACATAATTTCTTTGTTAAACGCTCCAAATGTTCTTTTGGACAGGCAACTTTGGAATATCTTGGCCATATCATTAGTGCTCAAGGGGTACAAGTGGATGCTAACAAAATTGATGCTATCATAACATGGCCAACACCAAAAAACTTACGAGCTCTACGTGGATTCTTGGGGTTATCTGGTTATTATCGAAAATTTGTTAGAAACTATGCCACCATTGCTGCTCCACTAACAGAGTTATTGAAGAAAGATAACTTCCATTGGGATGAGGCCACTGAGCAATCGTTTACAGCTCTGAAACATGCTCTTACCACAACACCCGTATTAAACTTGCCTGATTTTTCGCAGCCATTTGAGCTCGAGACCGATGCGTCTGGAATCGCAGTAGGAGCTGTACTAGTTCAGAATGGGCATCCCTTGGCATATTTTAGCAAGAAGCTTCCTTCCCACTTGCAATTAGCTTCTGCTTATGCCCGTGAAATGTATGCCATTACTGAAGCAGTCAAGAAATGGCGTCAGTACCTCTTAGCCAGGCCGTTCATGATTCACACCGATCAACAAAGCTTAAGGGGATTAGTTGATCAAGTCATAAAGACTTCGGAGCAACAACGTTGGCTTACTAAGCTTCTTAGGTTTCATTTCACCATTCAATACAAGCCTGGACCTCATAATAGAGTTGCCGACGCTTTATCTCGTGTTTTCTCCAATGACAACACTTATCATGCAGTTTCGGGGCCAATATTCTCCTTTCTGGATCAATTAAAGCAGTATTATTCTTCTGATCCCAATGGCCAAGCTCTTTGTCAAGCAATACTCAACTCCCCTGCTTCCCATCCAGACTTTTCTGTCCAAGACGGACTCGTTATGCGGTTTGGAAGGATTGTTATTCTTGATGGACATCCTTTACAGTTAACCTTGCTGCATGAGTATCATTGCATTCTCACTGGAGGACATGCAGGAGTTACAAAAACTTTGGCTCGATTAGCTGCCAATTTCTTTTGGAACCGAATGAGGAAGTCTGTCACTGACTTTATTGCAACTTGTCACACATGTCAAGAGGTAAAATATTTACCTTCCGAAGTTGGTGGTTTGTTGGAACCCTTGCCAATTCCAAGTCATATTTGGCAAGATATAGCCATGGACTTCATCACACACTTGCCTCTGTCCTATGGCAAGACAACTATTTGGGTGGTAGTAGATCGGCTGTCTAATATGGCCATTTCATTGCGCTGCCAAGCCATATTACTGTTCCACAATTAGCTGAGCTATTTACTCAACAGGTTGGAAAACTTCATGGATTACCACGTTCAATAGTCAGTGACCGAGATCCGTTGTTCATAAGTACTTTCTGGAAAGAGCTATTCCGCTTACAGGGAACACAATTGAAGCATAGCAGTGCTTATGATCCTCAAACGGATGGGCAATCCGAAGTCTTAAATCGGTGCTTAGAAACTTACCTCAGGTGCTTTGCTAATGACCACCCAAAGACTTGGTATCGAGTTCTTCATTGGGCAGAGTGGTCTTATAATAGCTCTTGGCACTCGGCTATTGGAATGACGTCATTCGAAGCTGTCTATGGTTATGCTCCTCCTACAATTACCACTTATCTTCTTGGCAACACTAAAGTAGCACAGCTAGAAGATTGCCTACTGGAGCGATAAGCCATTTTGGCTAGACTAAAAGCTAACTTAGCTCGAGCGCAGAATCGCATGAAAATGCAAGCTGACCGACACCGACAAGAGAAGCATTTTGAACCGGGAGAGTGGGTATTTGTAAAACTGCAGCCTTACCGTCAGCAATCTGTTGTCCTACGTTCTTCTCAGAAACTTTCCAAAAATTTTTTTGGCCCTTATTGTATTTTGAGAAAGCTTGGACCAGTAGCTTATGAATTGGTGTTGCCTCCCCATTCTAAAATACATCATGTATTTCATGTGTCCCTCTTAAAGAGCTACAAGGGCCCTATTCCACCTGCTGTTACTCCACTTCCTACTAAGGTTATTGATGATTGTCCTGTATTGGAACCAGAAAGTATTTTGCGCACCCGAAAAGTTCAATTTCAAGGGAAAACTCTGTCCTAGCTTCTTATCAAATGGCAAGACTTGTCTCCATCTAAGGCCACTTGGGAATGGCTTGATGATGTTAAATTGCACTATCCTGATTTCAACCTTGAGGAGAAGGTCGTTCTGGAGAAAGGGAGTCATGTTACGGGCTTAGAATCAGCCAGACTCGATCCAAATGGCCCAACTGTTGAAGCTTCAATGTCTCCTGCTCGCAGCAAACATGTCTCTCAAAAACCAGCAAAATTCAAGGATTTTAAAATGAATTGAGCACTACTTTTTCTATTATGTTATCCTTTTGTTGCCTTGCGTAAATCACGCTTCACGATTTCCATTTCCTTAATTTCCTTTGCTTATATGTGATGTAACCAACTTCTGTGTAATCAATGAAAAATTTCCAGTTTCCTTTTAGCTTTGTTTTATCTTCTAGGAGCGAGATTGCATTACTATATTGGGGGGACAACGATTGGTATTGTGTTGAATGAAAATACCTCATATCAACAATTAGTGCAAGAGGTTGAGGGAAAATTAAGGAAGAGCCTAGTGGGGAAAATATTCAAGTATACGCTGGATTTCGACAAAAGCAAGTTGATTGATTTGGTTAGTGATGCTTGCTTAAAAGACTTGATTTATTTTAGTGGTAACATTTCTCAACTATATGTGTTTCAAAGAGAGATGCCTGATATTTTCAATTCAATTGAAGATCAACCCCAAAAAATTGTAGAACTTGAATGGTAAGTTACTTATTAATATTTTGCATTTGGTTTTAGATTGCACCTTAATATTGATATCTAAATATGAATTTCTCTACTAATTTGATTTAATTTTTTTTCATTGAAGTGGTGTCAATACAAGTGTTGACAAGACACCTAATTTTGGGAAAGGAAGATCCACTTTGGATGCATCAATTGCTACTCAATGTACATCTGCTAGCAAAAGTCAATTCATGTGTAAATTTTGGCAATAAGATATCATTAGCAACGGGCAAAGTTTCAAAGATGCACATGCTCTTAGGCTGGCTCTCTATCAATTTAGTGTTGCAAATGGATTTGGGTATAGATATCAAAAGAATACAAAAGGCTTTTATTAGTGTGGATTGTAAAGCAGAAGGTTGTCCTTGGCATTTGACAGCCAGCAAGATGCGATCAATTAACTTTATGGTTATCGGAACATTTAATAATGTTCACACCCACTCGGCTCAAGATGCAATTGAAAGCAGACCTGAGTCAAAGTCCAAATTGGCAGCTGCTATAGTTTCAGAGAAGTTAAACTTGCAACCTGACACAGCGCCACATCAAATTAGAACTGCATTTGAAGCTGAATGTGGTTTTCAAATGACTTACCATCAAGCATGGTTATGTAAGGAGCAATCAATGAAACTCCTTCATGGGAAACCCGAGGACTCGTATAAGTTGATTCCGTGGTTATGTAATCAAATAAAGGCTGCAGATCCGCAAAATGTGGTGGAGTTAACTTATGATTCATGCAATCATATTCTCTGTAATCAATGAAAAATTTCCAATTTCCTTTTAGCATCTCTCTTTGAAACACATATAGTTGAGAAATGTTACCACTAAAATAAATCAAGTCCTTTAAGCAAGCATCACTAACCAAATCAATCAACTTGATTTTGTCGAAATCCAACGTATACTTGAATATTTTCCCCACTAGGCTCTTCCTTAATTTTCCCTCAACCTCTTGCACTAATTGTTGAAATGAGGTATTCTCATTCAACACAATACCAATCGTTGTCCCCCCAATATAGTCTATTGAGTTGTCATTGTTAACGACAAGTCTACCATCAATATGACAATAACAAAAGACCCTTTTATTTGAGATAGAATTGGTCATCTCCGTAAGCTAAAACATCAACAATATTTTTCCTGAATATATAAAATAAGAAGAAAATTGCAGTTATACATGATTAAAACGAAAATCATAGTACACAAACAAACGACATTTAAACAAAATATACTTAGCATAAATATAAAAAGTCTCTAAAAGTACTTGCCGCATCATATAATTAAATGGATATAACAATTAAATTATCTTCCAATTGGCTTTTAGACTTCAAATTTTTATGCTAGGTCCTTCAAAAAGTAACACTGATGGAAAAGAATAATATATTCAGTTTCACTCTACATAAGTCTTAGCAGGTTAGTTAATAAGCAGAAAGCATATTTGATTGAAGATGCTTAAACAGTTCCACAGAAACAGTCCAATATATCAATAGTTAAAGAGTCCCAACAAGACCTTCTAAATTTTAAACTAAGAGAAGCCAATATGTGGACAATATGTGTTCACCAAATCACCCGGTGAATCAATATTGGTGCCAAACGAAATTTGAGAAAAAGTGACAGTAGATTACTTTTTCATTAAAATGTGCAAGTGTAATGATTTACTCAACATATTGGTGCAAAAAAAATGATTTAATCAACATATTAGATCAGTTAGTGAACCATAAAGTCGGGCAAGCAAAAAGAATCAACGAAGAAGCCTAAAAAAAATAAAATTAAAGTATAAGCAACGTTAAGAGGCAAACCTAATAGATAAAAGACCAAAGTTTGTTGAACCGGTCTTCAATGGCAGATTTTTCTTCTCAAATCACTAAGCACGATGGATGAATTGAAGGGAATTTCTAAGGTTTTTGCTCTGTAACAAGGGAAAAACAACGAGGGAAAAGTTAGGGATTTAATCGTGGGAGGGGATTTTGGCCAAAAAAATCGTGGGAGGGAAAAAAAGACCACAGCTAATATTTACAAAGGGTAAAAAAGTAATTACAATTTCCTTATTAGTAATTTTGTTAAAAAAGATTTACCAAATGATAATTATATATCCCATTAGACCAATTAATAAATATTCTTAATAAAATGCCCTTTTTTGAAATTTTCCCAGAAAAAAATACCAAGAGACATGTGAAAGGAAGGCCAATTAAGCCCATTGCTAATAAATGGAATCGGATAAAGCCCATTCCTAATCCTAAATAAATGGAATAGGATTGATAAGGATACAATTACTTTTTGTTATTTAAGGGAACTAGTTTCTACCTTCATGTGCGTTGCACGTGGCACAACGCGTTTGAACAAAATATTCAATTAAAACAAACATTGAGATTTAATTAGAAGTGAAAGCTTAGTATAAAATGAAAATACATGGAAACAAATATATTTGTATTCGTAAATGTTTGACCATCCTCACTTCTTGATATACAATCAAAATTCAAGATGGTGTCTCAATTGGTGAAATTGAGAGAGCTAAAGACCATGACTACCGACTTGTGAAAAAATTCTGTCAACAATTCTGTACGTATGTGCATGATTCCCATATGTGATGCAAGAAATCATGGTCCGCGTCCATTCCCAAAACTTACAGTATATATAACATAAAAGTGTTCATATGATCAAAAGTATACATGCCACCAATGATTTGATAAACTAAAATTCCACCAACTAAATTGTACCATGTTTTAGCAACCATTCAGAATAGAAAAGGAAGAAGAACCATCAAATTTTTACCAACCAACTAAAAGCATTAAACACTATTGCCCGAGTTTAAACATAAGTTCATATAATTTCATAAATTTTTATTCTATATAAATAATATATATATATATCTATATATATAGATAGAAAATAAAAAATATATTCTATATATAATTGAATTATAGAGTACATAATTTACTGTTTAGTGACATACAAATCCAGCTATCAGATAAGTAAGAGAAAATGAAGTGAAATGTTTTGGTTATTCTTGAAAAGGAACATGAGAGAATTTGTTAATTGCTACTTTGACAAAGCAAGATATATTCTGCAAAACTTAACTGACTACTAAGACTTTGTTAATGTAACATTAAAATTAAGATTAAATATTGATTTGAAAGCCCATTATAGAAATACCAGGAGAAAGAGATAATAGAAAAACAAAAAGGAAACATAGAACAATTGAATATATAGCTCACCAATATTCTAAAGGACAAGTATTAATTATAGAAAGGGAAATTATGGAAATTGATAATGTCTAATCTGTTGTTAAAGGCTATG
>AWWV01014331.1:0-26647 GCA_001974805.1 Corchorus capsularis
CTCATATACACGCTAAAAGGAAGAAAAAAGAAAGACAGTACCCATTAGAAATACATGCCACAATGATTTAATAAACTATAAAATTCCACCAACTAAATTTAAAGCTTGAGAATTTATCCATCTTCTTGAATAATAAAACTAAAAAAAGAGAGAGAAAAATAAGTATAGAGAAGAACAGCTAACAAAACGAAAAAAAAAAGAGAGAAAATGAGTAAACTTACGGTTAGAGAGCTAGAGAACATAGGTCTTGATGAGGAAAATTATATATATATATATATATATATATTAATAGTAGTTTAATTTTATAAGAAGACAAAAAAATGAGAAGTGTAGTGATCATAAAATTTTATCTATATTAAAATTTAATCCATTTTTTATATAGGTAATCAAATTGAATTTTTCTAATCCAATTCAAATTATATATTACGAGTTAAGTGGATATATTAATTCAACCGAATATATATTAATAATTTTGGAAGTAATCTTGAAGAGGTTGGTTGAGATTAAAATTGGTTAGGAGTTTGTCTAAAATAAAAAGATTATATAACATATTAATTAATGAATTAAAATATTAATTATACAATAGCATTTTAGAAATATGTTTAACAAATAAGGGTATAACATTCAAAAGTTTTACAATTAAACGTACTTTTTAATATAATATAGATATAGATACACGAGTGATTTTCCAAAACCCAAATTCTATTTTCCCCATCTCGATCTCGTCGATCCTTCCTCTGCTTCTTCTTCCACAACCTTAACCCTAGCCTATTTGGGTCGGCTCAATCATCGAGTTCTTTGTGCTCCAAAGCAATTCGTGCTTTCGACTTGCAGAAAATTAGATTGGGTTGGGGTCTTATTGGCTTTTGGAATTATGAGCCTCGTAAGTGATTCCTTGGTATACATTCGTCGACTAGCAGCGATGATAAATTTGCCGCATTGCTTGATGCTGAGCTGGAGGTCTGTTCTTCTTTTGATTATGATTATCTTGATAGTCAAAGGTGTAAAGACCGACAAGTTGGAAGATCCTGGGGGGTTGAATATATGTAAACATCCGGCTTCTTTTGGACAAATGTGCATACTCTGTGGGGAAAGCTTGGATGAGGAATCTGGTGTAACATTTGGGTACATACATAAGGGTTTAAGGCTTGGTAATGATGAAATTGTTCGATTACGCAGCAAAAATTTGCTACAAAATAAGAAGCTTTATTTAGTTCTCGATTTAGATCACACACTGCTTAATTCTATTGAGCTCATGCATCTAACAACAGAGGAAGAATATCTCAAGGGCCAATCTGATGATGATATCTCTAATGGTAGCCTCTTCAAGTTGGACTTTATGCATAGGATGACCAAATTGAGACCATTTGTCCGTACATTTCTCGAAGAAGCAAGCAAAATGTTTGAGATGTATATTTACACAATGGGTGACAGTGCTTATGCATTAGAAATGGCTAAATTGCTTGACCCTGAAGGAAACTACTTTAGTGGTAGAGTGATTTCGAGAGATGATGGCACCCGGAGACACGAGAAGAGTCTTGATGTAGTTCTAGGACAAGAAAGTGCTGTTGTGATCCTCGATGATACACAAGATGTATGGAAGAAGCATAAAGACAATTTGATAGTAATAAAAAGATATCACTTCTTTGCTTCCAGTTGTCGCCAATTTGGCCACAATTGCAAGTCGGATGAAACTGAAGTTGATGGAGTTCTTGCTTCTGTTCTTAGAGTAGTTAGGCGAATCCACCATATTATGTTCTTTGATGGTGGCAATCTTGATTTTGGTAGCAGAGATGTAAGGCAAGTGTTGAATGCAGTTCGTAAGGAAGTTCTGCATGGGTGTAAAATTGTTTTTAGCCGTGTATTTCCTACTAGCAAGTTCCAGGCAGGCAGAGACTCATCCCCTGTGGAAGATGGCAGAGCAATTAGGAGCTATTTGTTCAAAAGAAATTGATGCTTCAGTTACACATGTAGTTTCAACAGATAAGTCTCGTTGGGCAGGCGAGGAGCATAAGTTCTTGGTCCATCCTCGGTGGATACTGTTAATCTTGATGAAATCAGCCATAGTAATCTTTAATATATGAGAAAATAAGAAGAAGACAAAGAATGGAGTTTTGTGGTTTATGAGTAATCGAAAACTGTATACTAATGAATTGGATAAGCATTTTATATGTACACAAAAGACAAAAGGAAAATAGGGCAAAATACAATATTACCCTTAAATACAAAAAATGAAATCTGCCTTTCTTTACACCCTCACCCAAACTCACAATGTTGACATGTCTAACATTGAGAGTTTGCCAAGAAGAAACTTAAAACGACCAGCTGTATGGGATTTTGTGAACAAATCAGCTAGTTGTAATGAGGAAGAGATGTAAGGTAAGGAAATGATGCCATTCTCCACATGTTGCCGAATGAAATGGCAATCCACTTCAATATGCTTCGTCCGTTCATGAAAAACGGCATTATGAGCAATCTGAATCGCACTTTTGTTATCACAAAACAATGAGACTGGTTTAGGTAAATGCACTCCCATGTCTTGGAGTAATCTTTCCAACCAAACAATTTCAGCAAAGGTATGAGCCATGGCTCGGTATTCAGCTTCGGTACTAGATCTAGAAACCACATTTTGTTTCTTACTCTTCCAGGATATTAAAGAGTCTCCTAGAAAGATACAAAAACCAGTGGTGGATCTTCTATCATTAGCATCACCTGCCCAATCAGCATCAGAATATCCACATAATTCCAATTTAGATGAAGACGGGAAAAACAACCCCTGAAATAAGGTACCTCGAAGATATGGAAGAATTCGAACCATAGCTGACCAATGAACAGATCTTGGAGCAGAAACAAATTGACTAACAATATGAACAGCATGTGCAATATCGGGGCGAGTCACGGTGAGGTAAACTAAGCAACCAACAATCTCACGATAAAGTTTCGGGTCAGGCAATAATGTTCCATCAGTGGGACAAAGCTTCACATTCAATTCGATAGGAGTATCAACAGTTCTTTCATCAGTTAGTCGAGCCCGGTTAATCACATCATTTGCATACTTTGATTGAGACAAAACATAACCTCTAGGAGAGTAGGCAACTTCAATACCCAAAAAATATCTCAAAGATCCTAAATCTTTCATTTCAAATTGATGAAAAAGGTGCTGTTTTAATTTCTCAATGCCATCAGAATCATCACCTGTTATGATCATATCATCAACATAGATGAGAAGCAAAATGGTACCTTTCTTTGAGGAGAGATGAAAAAGAGCAGAATCATTATTGCTTTGCAAGAACCCAATCTGTTTCAGTGCATCATTAAACTTCTCAAACCAAGCACGTGGTGCTTGTTTCAATCCATACAAGGCTCGCCGAAGTCGACAAACTTTCTTAACTGGACAAGAATAGCCGGGAGGAGGTTGCATATACACCTCTTCATGAAGATCACCATTTAAAAAATGCATTCTTCACGTCCATTCGAAACAAGGGCCACTCTCGAGAGGCTGCCACAGATATTAAGGTTCGAACCGTTGTCATCTTCGCAACTGGAGCAAAAGTCTCCTCATAATGAACTCCATATTCTTGAGCATAACCTTTAGCCACCAATCGGGCTTTGTAACGCTCTATGGAACCATCTGACTTTGTTTTTACCTTGTACACCCACTTACACCCAATAGCTTCTTTACCTTCCGGAAGGGAGACCAAATCCCATGTATGATTTTTTTCAAGAGCTGCCAATTCTTCTACCATTGCCTGCTGCCAATGAGGTAAAACAGAGGCCTCCTTAAAGGAGGTAGGTACGTGAAAGGAATGAATTGAAGCAAGAAAGGATTGGTAAGGTGGAGAGAATTTAGTTTTGAAATCTTTCAAGTAAGGAGGAGGATTGTGGGGGCGAGAGGGATACCTGCGTTCTTGTTGTGTGCTCACAGGATCGACATCTTCAGAAATAGAATGAGATTCTTGTAGAAGAAGAGGGTCTGACTGCGATGAACTAGGATGCTCGAGAGTTGGAGTGGGTAAGACTGGTGTACCTTCCATGTTTGTGCTAGAAGAATCACCTGTTGAATTCTCTGTACTGTTTTGTAAATTTTCAGAATTTAACAAGGTAGCTGATTCAATATCATTTGAAGCAAACAAATCAGAATTTGAAAAAGGATCAAGAGCATGTAATTCATCTTTAGTAAGAGTGGAAGAAGACTCAGGAACAGTGTAATAAGGAATGTGTTCAAAGAAAGCTACATTTCTAGAGACACGAATTCTTCTAGCAATGGGATCATAACATCTATAACCCTTTTGTTCAATTCCATAGCCCATAAACACACACATAGCAGAACGAGAAGTCAATTTTGTTCTTTCATTCTTAGGAAGAAGAACAAAGCAAACACAACCAAAAACTCGAAGTTCAGAATAATTTGGTTGCACTTTAAACAACCTTTCAAAAGGAGAAATACCAGAAGTGATAGATGAAGGAATACGATTAATGACATATACAGATGTAAGAACAGCTTCTCCCCAAAAAGAACTAGGCATGGAAGATGACAATAACAAAGACCTAGCTGTTTCTATGATATGCTTGTGTTTTCTTCGGCTATTCCATTTTGCTGAGGTGTATCGGTACAAGATGATTGAAAGAGCGTACCTTCAGAAGCAAGAAGTTCTTGGAATTGTGTGGATGTATACTCTCCCCCAGAATCTGACCGAAACACTTTAATTTTGGAAGAAAATTGAGTTTTTACCATAGCTACAAATTTATAATATATTTGAAAAAATTCAGAACGATGACGCAAAAGGAATATCCAAGAATAACATGAGTAATCATCAACAAACAACACATAATAAAGAGAACCACCTTTTGTGGCAACAGGGGAAGGTCCCCACACATCAGAGTGAACAAGATCAAAAGCAGCATTTGAAACAGATGTACTTTTATTGAATGGTAATGCAGAGAATTTTGCAAGTTTACAAGCTTTGCAATCAGAGATATCAGAGTATTTCACATTACCCAATAGACCAACAAATGACATGTATCTTAAGCGAGAGCTAGACACATGACCTAGTCTAGAATGCCATAAATGAAAAGATGATGAATTTTTGTCTAAAACAAAAGCTGGCATAACAAAATTTTGTTTAATTGGGGGAACAAACAAAAATTCTAACATATAAAGACCCCCTTCTCTACGGCCTATCCCAATCTGCTTCCCTGTATGTCGATCCTGTACAACACAAAAAACATCCGAAAACCAAATATCACAACCCAAATCAGCAAGTTGGCCGACTGAAAGAAGATTAGCAGATAATTGAGGTGCATAAAAGATGTTAGGAATTGAGAATTTTCCAGAGGGATATGATTTTGTGGTGACTGAACCAACTTTAGAAATTTGCATTAAAGACCCATTTGCAGTTTGTATATCAAGAGGTTGAGATAGGTCAAGACAATTTTCTAAAATGGACGAATCAGAAGTCATATGATAAGAGGCTCCAGAATCTAATACCCATGGAGAAGGTGAAGTACCTGAAGAAGGTGCCCTGTTTATACCTTGATCGACAGCAGACATAGCAGAAGAATTGGCAAGATCATTTCTAATGCAAGACCCCATAATTTGCTGAATTTGACGAGCGATGATTGACTCAAGATCATCATGATTCACATTTCCACCAAAAGAGGTCTGTTTGGGTTCATATCCTGCTGTTGCAGCAGTGAATGCAGAATTTTGTCGAGGAAGCATGGTTCTTGATGCAGTTTTACTCTGCTGAAATCCTTAACTTGGATTCGGCAATATTCCTCTACTCTTGTTTCTCTTTGGGCAATCTTTCTTCCAGTGTCCCTTTTCATGACAGTATCCACACTCATCAATGGCAATTCTTTGGTTCCCTCTAGCTCCAGAATTTAGGTTGGCTGGTTTAACTTGAGAGGATGCTATAAGTACTGCTTGAGTGCTCATAACAGGTGGAGTTTGAGTTTTCAATCTAGTTTCTTCAGCAATCAATTCACTCACCACATTATGCACAGTTGGCAATGGCGAGCGATGCAAGATTGATCCCCTTAGCTGTTCAAACTCATTGCGTAATGCCATTAAAAACTGAACAAGCTTCTGCTCCTCTCGAAGTTTCATATATGCAGGAAAACTGCTTAATTCAGGGGGATCCATCATATCCAATTGGTCTTAAACACCATTCATAAAGTTGTAAAAGTCTTGAATACTTCTATCTTTCTGTCCTTCACTTCTTATAACTTTTTCCAACTCATATCGCTTGGCAAAGTTTGACTGCACATATAGATTTGCTAAGTAATCCCACACTTCCTTGGCAGTCTTGAACTTGGCCAAATGCATGCCAATTGATGGTTCAACAGCATTGTTAATCCATGATAAAATTCTAGCATTATACGTCTCCCATTCCTTTTTCAATTTAGCATATTCTGTACTAGTGGAGTTGGGTTCAGTCACGGTTCCATCAACATATCCCCACAATTCTTTCCCAATCAGAAAAGTCCTCATTAGATATGACCAATATGAGTAATTAGGTCCATCTAACTTAATTTGGATCACTTGATGTTGTTCAGATGCCATACTCAACAAGTTCAGATTGAAAATTTCAAACAGACAAATTCACAAACAGATAGTATGCAATTCAACAGAGCAGTACCGAGACAGAGAAAAAAAAAAATTCCAAGACAAGCCACAAAACACCGAACACCCAAACAAAAAAACCAGAGAACTACTGAAAATAAATGCCAGATAAACACCCAAAGAGGAAGTACTAGAGACATACCACAAGAAGGAAAAGAAGTACAAATCTGTCAGATATCCATGTCCCAAGTCAGCCAAGTCAGAAATGATTTTAGCGCATAAATAGGCCATAATGGACAATCGGCTCTGTTACCATGTTAATCTTGATGAAATCAGCCATAGTAATCGTTAATACATGAGAAAATAAGAAGAAGACAAAGAATGGAGTTTTGTGGTTTATGAGTAATCGAAAACTGTATACTAATGAATTGGATAAGCATTTTATATGTACACAAAAGACAAAAGGAAAATAGGGCAAAATACAATATTACCCTTAAATACAAAAAATGAAATCTGCCTTTCTTTAGATAGAAGCTGCAAATTTTTTGTGGCAGAAGCAGCTTGAAGAGAATTTTCCAGTATCATAAAGAGAATTTTCCAGTATCATAGATTCCTTGGGCTGTCTTGTCTTCTTGTCTAACATTTTGATACAATGGATGCTATAATTTTAATTTCCAAACCAAATTTATTATAACTTAGACATGTTAGTTATGATCATATATATATGACATTGTTGGTAATATGATCATATCATCATGATTCACATGTTTGATGTATTCATTCCTATCTTTATCAATTTAAAATGAATGATTCACACGACTCTGATAATTGTGAGCTTATAACAAAATCAATATAATTAATACGTATTTTGCAGAACCGTTTCAGCATTATATTCTTAATTTATTTATATTATATTTGTGACTAAACTTGCATGGATGTCCTGCTGTTTCTTTTGGAACAAATGGCCTGTTCCATTGGCTTTTGCTTTCTCTACAGTTTTCTTTCTTTGTTTCTTGTGACTTGTGAGGTGATAATATGACATTATCCTCTTTAATAAATGTAAAAAAATCAGTTGATGGGTTTTTAAGGATATAGTACATTATTATCCGACGATAGACCGCCGAATACGGCTGTGAATGTGGCGATGGTAGATTTGCCAGGCCAGCTGAAGCTCCACGAGGTTCAAAGAGTCGTCGTTTTGTCGTCTACGGTGGCAACGAAGCAAGCTCCTGCCAAGGCACCGAAGAAAACTCCGGCGAAGAGTTGTGCCACCGTGGAGGAAATGGGGAAGACTTCTAAAGGCAGGATTTTGAAGGAGAGTCTTGCAGTTCGACGGATTATTCAACGTCACTTTTCAATAAATGGTAATTAATTTTCGATTAGAATTGTTTTGGTTCTGTTTTATGTTTATATATATATATATATTTAGCTTAGATTGGATTTCTCTGTTGAATTAAAAACTTTCCTTTCTCATTTCTGTTTCCAGAATAAGTTGAATTTTCATATCCTGGCATTAGATTTATTTTAAGGTCCATTCCTTGAGGTTAAAATCGATTCCCTGAAGAAATTTTCTTCCCATTCTCATGAAACTTTTATTTGGGAACTTCTATCTATAATCTTAAGATAGTTTTTTCCTTTACTGAAATAACAGAAAGGTGTGGAAACTTTGGTTGTAGATGTGTTTGTGCCTTTTTTTTCATTCTAGAGAACCATTCTGGAAATTTACAAGTAAATTTTATAACTTCAGGTGCTTCAAGAATTTGGGAGCTTCCTCCAGAACAGTTTTGTAGTCATGGGTTTGTAATAGGAAAAGCATCAGAAGCTGGTTTTGGGAAATGAAATGTATAAGATATTAACTGCTGCAGCATTAAGCTTAATGTTGAATCGGTCGCTGATCATTGGGCAAACCAGGCACATTGGTTCTTTCTCAATCCTTTCTGTTTTGTGTTTAAATATTCTTGTCTGTATAACACTTTACTTTGTTAGCAATTAAAATTTTAGAGCTATTCTAATGTAATATTCATACTATGTAAGTAGTTTCATGAATAGTATAGAGATATGAGAGTTTTGATGAAGGAGGGAAATGAGATTTTCATTCATAGTGTTGTTGTGTTACAATGAGTATATTTATACAAGTAGAGTTGTGCTGTAAAGTACTTACAATATTGAATTCAAACTAGCATTGAATGAATCAATCCTAGGGAACTACCTTTGAATGGGAAACTGTTTTGACTAACTTTGAATGGAGAACTGTCTTGACTAACTTGGAATGAGAGTCTGACTTTGACTGATCCTTAACACGCCCCCTCAAGATGGAGTCTCTGTTAGTGACACCAATCTTGGCTATGAACTGAGTAAATTTTTGTCAAGACAGAGGTTTAATGAGAGCATCAACATGCTGGTCATGAGTCGATACATGGAGAACTTTGAGACAACCATTTGCAACCTTATCACGTACAAAGTGGAAATCAATGGCAATGTGTTTCATCTTGGAGTGCAAAGCAGGATTAGCAGAAACATAGGTAGCACCAATATTGTCACAATAAATTGTTGGAGCTTGGGTAAGTGGAAGGTGCAGTTCAGATAGAAGATTCTGAATCCATGCTATTTCAGCTGCAGCACCAGCAATAGAACGATATTCAGCTTCAGTTGAGGACCGAGCAACTGTTTTTTGTTTGGAGCTTTTCCAAGAAATCAAATTCCCACCATAGTAGATGAGGAAAGCAGAGGTGGATTTGTGATCTCCTTTGTCGCCAGCCCAGTCTGCATCAGCATAGGCAACCATGGAATTTTCTGATGAGGGCACTATATTAAGCATGAGGCCATGAGTAACTGAACCTTTTAAGTACCGTAAAACTCTCTTCAAGGCCTGCTAATGAACATCAGTTGGTTGATGCATGAATTGAGCCAACTTGTTGACAGAGAAAGAAATACCAGGCCTGGTGATAGTCAAGTACTGTAGTGCACCTACTATACTTCTGTATTCAGTGGCACTAGGGAGAGCAGTACCATCAGTGAGACTAAGAGAGGAGGAAGAGCACATGGGCGTGGAGACAGGCTTGCAGTCAAGCATTTTAGTTCTCTCTAGTAAGTCAAGCACATATTTTTGTTGCGAGAGAAATAGACCACCACCTGTGGGAATCGTCTCAACACCAAGAAAGAAGTTTAGTGGCACCATTTCTTTGAGAGAGAACTGTCTTGACAAATCTTTAACAAAATCAGTAATAGTAGAGGAAGAACTTCCAGAAACAATAATGTCATCCACATACACTACGAAGTAGAGAGTAATTCCATCATGATGATAAATAAAAAGAGAAGAATAAGAATTAGACTGAGATAAGCCATAAGCAAGAAGAAAGGTTTTTAGCGTGTTGTACCAGGCACGCGGAGCTTGCTTCAAACCATAAATTGCCTTATCCAACTTGCAAACATAATCAGGATATGTAGAGTCAATAAAGCCCGGAGGTTGCTTCATATACACATCTTCAGATAACTGCCCATGGAGGAAAGCATTATTGACATCAAGCTGAAAAAGAGGCCATTTGTTTTGCAAAGCAATAGTTAGAATCAGCCTAATGGTTGTAGGCTTGACAACAGGGCTGAATGTCTCATGATAATCCAGGCCAGGCCTTTGATTGAATCCTTTTGCGACCAATCTAGCCTTGTACCGAGAGATAGTTCCATCAGGATTTTGTTTGATCCGAAAAACCCACTTGCATCCAACTAGATTCTGAGCGTCAGAAGAAGGAACCAAGTGCCAGGTTCCATTTTTAACAAGAGCATTAAACTCTTCAGACATGGTCTGCCGCCAGTGAGAATCTTTCAAGGCTTGCGACACACAAGTTGGTTCAGGCGTCATGGGTGCTGGATGTTTGGTTGTGTGATGGATCTGTTAGGGTTTGAAGATATTGTTGCGAGAACGAGTCATCATGGGATGAGTGCGACTATTCTGTGAATTGTTGGCACTGAAGAGGTTTGTGGATCTAGTGGCACTAAAGAACCATGAGTGGCGAGAGAATCAGAATGATTTTCCTGTGGAATTAGTGACACTGAAGAGGAAACATTAGTCGCAGTAGGTATGGAAACAGTGTTTGTGGAAGATGTGTTTACCTCATTTGAAGGAGCAGTGGAGACTGGAGATGCCGCAACTTCAGGATTAAACACTGGCACAGATGATGAAGAGTGATCAACTGAAGGTAAATTGAGTATATGTAGCTTAGGACATGAAAGAAACTCAGTAGAGTTCAAAGAAGTACCTGAGTTTGATGGCAACATAGAGTAAGGAAACTTGGTCTCATCAAATACAACATGCCTGGAAGTGTAAATCTTTCTAGATTTAGGATCAAAACAACGATAAGGCTTGGACCGACTCTCAAGTTTGTTTTTCATGTAAGGGCGTAGGTTTGGATAGCATAAAAAACCAAATACCCTTAGCTTTTCATAGTGAGGATCACGTTGAAATAAGACCTGAAAGGGCGACTGAAGATCAAGAATAGAAGTAGGCATGCGATTGACAAGATAGACTGCTGTTTTGAATGCCAAAGACCAAAACTCAGTGGGAAGAGAAGCTTGATGCATTAAGGTAAGACCAGTTTCGACAACATGGCGATGTCGTCTTTCGGCTATACCATTGTGTTCAGGAGTATGCGGGGGAGTTTGTAAATGAGAAATTCCATGAGGTTGTAAAAATTGTTTGAGCCTTTCATACTCACCACCCCCATCAGAATAAATTGAGATAATATTGGCACCAAAAAATTTCTCCACTACAGCCTTGAACTTTGGAAACAAAGAAAAGAGATCAGATTTCTTTTTGAGAGGAAAAAACCAAACATATTTAGAATAATGGTCAACTAAGATCAAATAGTATGAATAACCATCAATTGATTGTGTGGGTGCAAGACCCCAAAGATCAGTATAAACTAACTCAAGTGGTTGAGTACTGGACAATGTGGATACTGAAAATGGCTGCTTATGACTTTTATTGCATTGGCAAGAATTACAAGATGAAAAATTAACATTAGATGAAGGAAGAGAAAAACCATTGACAATGCGATTTAAAATGGATCGAGAAGGATGACCCAAACGTTTGTGCCAATCAAAGATGGAGGTACAGACTGTGGAGTAGCAGTTTGGTGTAGGACTAGAAGAAGATGGATGCTGAACATGAAAACTGGATGGAAACTGGTAGACATTGTCAACATTTAATCCCTTAGTGAACACCTTCCGAGTCTGCAAGTCCTTCACAAGAAAACATTCAGCATCAAATTCAACTGACACACTGTTAGCTTTACAAAACTTAGAGACAAAAACAAGATTTTGTGTAATTTCTGGAACACACAGGACATCTTTTAAGGAGAAAGAAATGGTAGGAGAATTAAGAGAGGTGGTGCCTGAATGTGTGATTTTCAAACCTAAACCGCTGCCAACAACCATTTCATTAGTGCCATCATAATCTGAATTGATTGAAAGATCCTTCAACTTAGCAGTAACATGATGAGATGCCCCAGAGTCCATACACCAGCTTTTGTTAGTGCGAGCAGAGTGAGCATAATTTGCTTTTGGTTGAGAGGAAAAAAATTGCATGCCTTTTCGACACTGTCGAGCAGTGTGACCAACTTTTTCACATAACTGGCACGAAGGGCGATTGACAGAATCACCATTTGTTTTCTTATCAGAAAACCTGTTGTAATTACCATTGCGAGGCCGTGGACCATTATTTCGGCCATTTTGGTTGTTAGAATACCGTCGGGTATAATTAGCAGTAGGTACAGAAACTGCATTGTTTTCTTGAGGCACTTCCTGTTTCAAATGCATCTCAAATGCAAGTAACTTTTAATGTAACTCATCAAAAGTGATGGGAGTCTCCCTTGCTCGGACTACTGTTGAAATTTCTTTATAGTCACTGCCCAGACCATTAAGAATGTAGAGAACAAGGTCGTCCTCATCAATAGTGGATCCAGCTAAGCGGATCTCATAAGCAATATGCTTCATTTGTTGCATATACTCAGCAACAGGCTTATTCCCACGCTTTGTGCAGGTGAGATTGTTTTTCAAATCCATGACACGAGAGCGAGAGCGACTGTCATACATCTTGGTTAGAGTCTTCCATGCTTCACAAGAGGTTTTGGAAGCAGCAATCAAAGGCAAAACAGATTCGGAGGAAGATGCCAAAATAGCATGAAGTATCAGCTTATCTTGGCGAAGCCAAAAATTGTAGGCAGGATTTGGAATTTTGTCGTCATCCCTGTCAATTTCAGGGGGAGGAGAAGGAAGAGAACCATCGATGTAGCCAACAAAGTCGAAGCCAATAAGAAGGGCGTCAAACTGTGCGCGCCAAGAGGTGAAATTGGTGGATGTCAATTTCAAGGGTAGTTGGGCAGATGTGTTGAGAGCAATTGGGGAGGGTTGATTAGTGGGAACAATAGCATTGGTAGCCATGATAACAAAGAAACCAGGATCGAAAAGCCAATTAAGGCAAGAGAAAGTCTGATACCATATAGAGATATGAGAGTTTTGATGAATGAGGGAAATGAGATTTTCATTCATAGTGTTGTTGTGTTACAATGAGTATATTTATACAAGTAGAGTTGTGCTGTAAAGTAATTATAATATTGAATTCAAACTAGCATTGAATGAATCAATCTAGGGAACTAACTTTGAATGGAAAACTGTTTTGACTAACTTTGAATGGAGAACTGTCTTGACTAACTTGGAATGAGAGTCTGACTTTGAATGATCCTTAACAACTAGAAGGGTAAATGTCTAAAAGGTGACTCCATTTCATATGTGCTTTATGATAGTGTCCTGCCAAATGTCTTATGATTTCCTATGTCATTGCGGTTACATTCATGCTTTTCTCATGTTCATTCATGTTTTCACTTTTCTTTCTTCAGGGGTAAATATCCTTTTGGGGATTACATTTTGTATTCCAATGTCACCTTTACCTTAAGAGAAGTGAAGCACCTATGGAGAAAAAATGATTGTATAAAAAAGTATGGTAAGCATCTGGTAATGAGGACTGATGATTTTGAAAAGCCAACAAAAACAAATGCCCTCTGTAGCAGTCGGAGGAAGTGGCATCAACCTATCATATGGCAAACCGAGGACTCTGTTGTTTATAAATTGTCCTGGGATTTTTCTGGATATAATTGCATAACTATCAGATATAATACTTCAGGTATCAAGGTACCACAGATGCTGAAGCAGCTCAGTTTTTTTTGAAGAACATACATCCTGATATGAGGAATGCAGCTACCGAGTTATTTGGAAAGCCAGAAAATCTTCAATCTCGTCCTAATGTTTTTGGAGAACTAATGAGAATTCTCATTTCTCCTTCAAGAGATGTTGAGGAAGCAGTACTAGATACATTACGGATTCAAGTTAGCAATTACTTTCAATTTTGTTTATGTATTCTAGAGAAAAGGTAACATCTGAACTGCTTATTTAATTGGAACTTTCTTTTCGTAAGATTTCAATTTTATTTTGTCATATTGGAATTTTATAATAAACAGCCTCATGGTAGAATATATGTAGTTTAGATTATATTGCAAATTTAGTCATGTTGAATTAGATTAGATTTTGAAATCTAAACATCCTAAAATGAACCCAATTGCAAATTTAGTCATTCATGTTTAATTGGGTTCATTTGCTAGCAGTAAACTTTGGCTGATTTAATTGAAGAGATTTTAGGCTGAATTGAGTATTCTGTATTTCAAGTCTGTATATATAGGGGTTACATGAATAGGTTGGGTTGCTGATAAGATTACAATCGAAATTGAAAATAGTCTAAGATAAGAGTTAGACTTCTAGTTGGGGTGTTCTACATTAATGATATAGATGACCATATAAGCTGTTTTATTTGCCTGTCAGGAATCAAGGTGGTTTGGGTTCCAATGGTGGGAATTAATCTATGATTTTCATAGTACTACCTTAGTCAGGTAAGAATTTGGGAAGATGTTTGAGAGATGGTTCCCTTTGATTGATGTTGCTACATTGTCTGAAAGAGAGTTTTTCACTACCTGTTAAGAAAACTTTTCATATATTGGGACTATTGCATCTCTTCCTCCTCCTCCACTGTTTTCTTTTCTACCTCATATGACTACTAATATGCTGACCTCTTTCTAATAATGGTGCAGGTAAACATTTTGACACATACTGCAGAAGCAGCCATATGTGAAGAGCAGATTGCTGCAATAGAGAAGCTGAAAATGAAGCACAAGCCACATGATGGAGCCACTTGGTCCAGTGTTCGTGGTCTTAACTTTAATAAGCCTTCAGGTATTTGCCCCTTTATGTGCTCTGTTTATTTTGTTTGAGGTTCCACTATCAAGGTCATTCTTTTGAGTGTTTTTCATAAAGGAGCTCTCTGTAAGCCTCCCCCTTCAATTCCCTTTCCTTTTCTTATTCTGTTTGATTGTTACTTTTTTACATCTTATGCTTTGCTAATTTTATGTTTTTATCTATTATTTATGAATTTGATTGTTTGTAGGTGGCAGAGGGTGTTTCTCTCTTCGAACTGTCATTCCATGGTAATTAAACTTCAAAATATAATATTCTCTCATGTATTTCAAATACAAGAACTAAATGAACTTTTAGATGATCAATGTCCTGCACCTTTTAGAACTAAGAAGCATGAAGCATGAAGCATATCAGCTTTATAAAGCTTTTTTGTTTCAATTAAATTACCTCCTCAATAATGTTTTTGCTGGACTTTGTTGTCGTGTGTTGATCACGACACCAAGACCCTATGCTGGTGGTTTCTTCAAATGACACCAAGATGCTGTTTTCAGTTGCAGGATTCCAGACTTTCAACGGTAAAAATATTATATATATTTGATTAGTATAAGTCAAGTTTGGAACTTGAAGCTTTAAAGAAGCACAAGAGGTCCTGGTAATATGAATCTTTAGACTATAAAAAAGGGAAAAGCAAAGAAACAGAGTAACCAGAAAGATAAAGAAATAGTGGGGAGTGGAGGTGAAGTCAGAGTGGTGCTTGTGAGTGTCTCTGGTTTTGGAAATTATTTAGTGCAGAGAGTCTGCTGTCTATGTTTATTGACTAATGTTTATTTGGGAATTACTATTGTTTATTTATCGAATTAAATGATTCTTATTTATTGCTTCCTTAATGGTTCTTATGCCGTTCTTATTAAGTATAGGTCTTTTTTTATTCTTCGCTCTCATTTCAGTGCTTGCTCAAATTTCACTCATTGCGATTCTTTCGCAGGTATATCTTACAATGTCTGAGCAGCTCAAATACTTTCTTTGCTCTGATGGTTAGTTCCAGGTTCCTAGCCTATAATTCACTTGGCAAACCGTGATACCTCTTGCATTTTCCCTTTTGTCCGTGATACCCTATTTATTCTTAATGCCACCATATTTTCTTAATTTAAGCATTTTGTTTTGGAGAGATGAAACCAAAATTGATAGGCCATTGAACTGTAGCTAGACACATATGTTTTCAGATTTTTGTCATTCTCATTTGTAATTGGTTTAATTCTTTACAAGAGGGTTACTCCACGCTAGCGCTGCGGAGTCTTTTCATTACAATCATTTTGTTATAGTCATGACGGATACAGGGTGGGGGCACCGAGGGCAAGTGTATTTTTAGGTTTCTTAGGTTTGAAAAAGTAATTTATAAATACTAAATTTAACACTTTGAATATTGAAATATTGATAGACTATTGAGTATTAAAAAACTTACTGGACTTGATATTCTTCAATTGAGTAAATACTTTCGCTTTTCCAAAAAAAAAAAAAAAGCAAACACTTTCAACTCTCTAAATCAAAGATCAAAAGAGACACTACGCATCAAAAAGCCTTTCAGTCTTTGCATCACATTAAAAACTTTTTTTTTTTTTTGTAAAATCACATTGGAAACCTTTACTAATAGTAGTTAATTGTCTTGAACGAAATAATCCTACAGTGCATATATTTTTAATATGACAAAACTATAGAGAATAATAATGTTACCATTATGCATTTCTCAGGAAGTCGTAAAAATTTGAAACTAATCCATGGTATCATGAATTCAATTAGTAATTATTAATATGAGTTACAAATATGATATAACTATTGGAAAAAGTATATTTCTCAAGAAATTTCCTTGGAATTTAGGGTACAAATGAAATAGTGCCATCAGGCATTTAGCCTGGTGGTAGAGTACTGGACTCTTAGTTCCAGCTTACCTAGACCATGAGGTCTTAGGTTCAACTCTCACGGAGTGTGAGTTTATTTGTAATTTGTTTATTTATGTATTTGGTAGGTAGATAGTTTATTTATGAGCATAGAGATTTATTTGAATTGTAATGAGATTTCATTGGGTTTATTTGTTGGCTCATAGATTAGCGTTTCAGTAATGTGCTAATCATGTAGCGGTGTACGGGTCTTCCTGTGCGTTTGTAATCCCAAACCAATAAATGAAAATGATTCTTTCCTAAAAAAAAAACAATACAATTCTAGAGTGAAAAAATTATCAGTCAATGGGTGAAAAACTTTTATAGAACTGGGCAACTGAAACGAAACGTTAAAATTTAAATTCCAAATAAGCAAGTGAGTAAAAAGGGGAAACTAATTAGCATCAAAAGGAATGCATCAAGTGTGAATCCCTAAATTCATTTAAAACCTACTAACAAAGAGCATAATCCAGGGGGCATGAACCAAATATATATCAGATTACTTTAATGGCCCAAAACAAACAAAAATCATCAAGTATGAACTGAGGGCGATGAAGTAAAAAACCAAGTGATTAAATGACGAAAACGGGGCGATTAGCTCTTCTCTGGTTGAAAGTTAAAAGGGGTAGTTAGTTTTTCCAGAATAGTGTCCTTAAAAGTTGGTTTATTCCATAAAGTGTTGCTGCAGTTACCTTTATTTGGGTCAACACATTACATCATATCTAAATTCTTTGCCTTTACATGTTGCTTTCAGATATGTAAATAAGAAGTTGAGCAATCAATATAAGGCGGCGATCGCTGTTGATTTCTAGACAAAGGAAGTGCAATTTAAGGATCGACTTTTCACCTTACAGGTTAGATTTTGTAACTGAGATCTGTTCTTAATTTGGTTTGAAGATTATTATTTTGAACAAGAGGCATTAGCCCTTTGATGCGCTTGCTTCAGTTGTTGCATTTCTTTCTTGGGATCTTAATTATTCTCATACTCAATGTCATGTGTTTTACACAAAGAATAGTGTGCATTTTGATCCCTTTTGATGAAAATGGGGACATTTGCCAAGTTGCCTAAGGACAAGGGTTATGAAAGTAGGCAGTTTTTTTTTTTGGTGAAAGTAGTTCAAGTTTTGATTTTTTGACATCAGAAGCAACAGGGCATGGGGAGGAACATAGTTACAGTAATTCTAAGGAAGACTCAGCTTCTTCGCCTTCAGTGGATGGCCTGTATAGGAAAATGCTGAGGCAGGGGATTGCAGCAGTACTAATTGTGGTGAAGGTGGAAAGAAACCCCCCATTGGCTGGTAGGAAATTAGAGAAACAAGGCTCCACAATTTCATGTATTATTGACTATTCCTAAATCCTGTAACTTAATTTCCCTTGCCTTGAATTATTTTTTGTTGATGTGTTTGGTTGATGTGGTTATCGAGATTGAGTTGATGAAGGAAAGGTTTGCAAAATTGCTGCTTGGAGAAGATATGTCAGGGTGTGGAAATGGTGTTTGACAGTTTTGCTTAATGTTAGTCATATAATTTGTGCCTTGGTTTAAATTTTGCAAGTACCAACGATTCAAGTGTAGGGCCTCTACCGACTCCAAGTTTGGATGGTTCTACCTACCTTGCAATCTATGTTTCAGTACATAGAAACCTACTGGAAATGATTTTGAGTATGCGGACTTAAGTTTATTAAGCATATTTAGAACATTCATGTTATTGCAACAATATTAAAGAATTACGCTTGATTACATCTTTCTTGTCTACCATTGTTATATTTTGATTATTATTCTTTTAGTGATCCGTTTAACTCCTTAACCTTTTATACCAATTAACTACCAAATCATGTTTGTACTGCAGTTAAGTATTGATCAACCCCTACACATCACTTAACCATCATTGAACTTAAAACCCCCTAGCCCGCGGCGTAGCGCGGGCCAAAGCCTAGTCATTTGTAAAATCTGATAACAAAACTATTGGAGAGGAGAACAAGATTTGAGCAAGAATTGGTGCCTGCTAAATGAAAATGAGGCTTTGCATGAATGCCAGAGTATGAGAAATGAATTAAGGAGCTTTAATTTGCAGCTTCTCAACATAAATGCTGAAAGTTTGTCAAAAGCCTATAATAAGATTATCTCTAGGTTATAAAGTCAAGCTTAGTAGAGAGATAAGGTAATAAAGCCTTCCAAACAGTAGGAAGCAATGGGCATTTGGTCTAGTGGTATGATTCTCGCTTTGGGTGCGAGAGATCCTGCATTCGATTCTTGGAATGCCCCCTATTCCTTTTGATTTCTACTGAAAGTGGTTCATAATCTATTTGAAAAAGAAATCATAACAGAGGATTTTAATTTTGTTGACAAACTTTTATTTATCTCATGATAAGACAGACTTGACCAGAAGCATGGCATAATATAGGGTAAGACAGACTCTACCCAAACTCTTTTTTTTTTTTTTTGTGTAGGAATTGTTGCATGGTATCTTACCTACTAAAAAATTTTTATCTGATAGAGGTATGAGTGTGGATCCCATTTGTGCTTTGTGTAACAGGGGTGTTGAATCTGTTGAACATTTATTTAGAGGTTGCCCTGTACTTGTTTCTGAATTGGAGAAAATTGGGTGGAAGTTTAATTCTACAAAACCCTTTAATGGTTGGCTAAAAGATATATTTACTGACAAGAATGTTTTTAGCCTCCATAGAATCCCTTTGGGTCTTTTGGCTGTGCATGTGTGTTGGGAAATCTGGTTACATAGGAATTTTGTTTCATTTAATGGACCTAGAGTCCTAGACCACCTGATTCTTTGTGTAAAACTGCTATCCATAAAGCGGTGGAATTTTATGCGGTTAATGGAAAAAATTTGAACTCTCAGCATCAGAATTTTGTTCCTGTCAGATGGAAAAAACCAACTTCAGGTTGGTATAAACTAAATACTGATGGCTCTGCAATAGGCAATCCTGGTAAGGCAGGGGCGGGAGCCATTATAAGAAATGATGAAGGTAAATGGGTGGCTGGTTGTGTTAGGTATATAGGAATAGGAACTAATTTCCTCGCTGAAATTTGGGACTTACGGGATGACCTTCTGCTTGCAAAACAATTGAACATTGCTCACCTTGAAATTGAACTTGATAGCGTTGCTGTTATTGCTGCAATTTCTAGAAATAATTGTAATAACTCCCTTTATGCTCCTATTATTGATGATTGCAGGACATTACTAAGTGAGCTTATGAGGATGAGCATCAGCCATATCTTTAGAGAAGGAAACCGATGTGCTGATGTATTGGCCAAACTTGGCAGTAACTCTTTTTTAGTAGGATTAGAGAAGAGGTTTCCATCTTCATGGAACCTTAAAGACATGCTTCTTCATGATGAAGCAGAACATTGTCTGTACCGTTTAATTTCTTCTTAATACTATCAGTTCGGTTTTTTACCAAAAAAAATATAGGGTAAGCCCATTTATGAAAATTGTAACATAAATGGTAATAATATTATATATTACGTTATAATCATTCAAATACATAATCAAGAAATACTGTAACGGAGATTCTTTACCAAATCTTAGCATTGATTAGAATAATTAAAGGGAAATTCTAGCTGTTACTCCTTTGGGTTTCCACATTCTCTTCTTTTTCTGCTTATCCTTGAAACCTTTTCCTACTTTTCATTTAACCCGTCCCATACCAAAGCTCTGTTCATACCATCTTCACTTTTGGTCTCACTCTTCAACTCTCTATCAGGCAAGCAACATCCTCATCTTTTTTACTGATTTGATTTAATTATGTGTATATTTGATCAGTTTTTAGCATATGATTGGAAATAAAATTTTCAAAATTTCCATGTAGTTTTTGCAACACATGTAATGGTATCCAACATTTCATGCAGATAGTTGGCACAATGCAGCAAGCAAATGTCGACTTTTCATTGAAGGCGACTTCGCCAAATATTGGTGGAGGGAGAGTTTCTGGAAGTGAAAAGCTTACATCATCGTTCGACCTTGTTGAACAAATGCATTTTCTGTATGTAAGATTGGTAAGGGTTAGAAATTTGCCAGGGATAACTAATCCTTTTGTTGAAGTCAAGATTGGTAACTATAAAGGCACAACAAAGTACTTTGAGAAGAAACTTGACCCTGAATGGAACCAAGTGTTTGCTTTCGCCAAAGATCGAATTCAGGCTGTGAGTGTTGATGTAATTGTGAAGAACAAGGAGACTGAGAATGATCAAGTCATCGGGAAGCTTGCTTTTGATGTTCCGGACATTCCTAGCCGCGTTCCCCCAGATAGTCCCCTGGCGCCGCAGTGGTATAGTTTGGAGGATCAAGATGGAAGGAAAGGTGGAAAAGGAGAATTGATGTTAGCTATATGGATGGGGACTCAAGCTGATGAGGTGTTTCCTGATGCTTGGCACTCCGATGCAGCAAGTGTTAGTGGTGAAAGCATCTCAAACACTCGTTCCAAGGTTTATATTTCACCAAGACTTTGGTATCTTAGAGTTAATATAATCCAAGCTCAGGACTTAGTGCCAACAAATAAAAATAGGAACCCGGAAGTTTATGTCAAGGCTATGCTTGGGAATATGGTTCTGAGGAGCAGATTTTCTCCTGATAACAACATCAACCCGACTTGGAACGAGGATTTGATGTTTGTTGTAGCAGAACCTTTTGATGATCCTTTGATCTTGAGTGTGGTGGATAAGTTGGATCTTAATAAGGAAGATGTTCTTGGAAGGTGCACGGTTCATTTATCCAAAGTGGGGAAGAGGTTACTGCCTACACCTCTAGCTGCTAACTGGTATAATCTTGAAAGGGTTGCATTTGCACAGCCACGGGATAATCATCAAAATGATAGTGATCAGGTAAAGTTTGCTAGCAGGCTCCATTTGAGGATATGTTTGGAAGGGGGATATCATGTTCTTGATGAGTCCATTTACTACAGTAGCGATTTCAGGGCGACTTCCAAAGCGTTATGGCCTCCTACCATTGGTGTTTTGGAGTTAGGAATCTTGAATGCATCTGGTTTGTTGCCAATGAAGTCGAAAGATGGACGAGGAACTACTGATGCTTATTGTGTGGCCAAGTATGGACCTAAGTGGGTAAGGACAAGGACAATTGTTGATAGTTTTGCTCCCAAGTGGAATGAGCAATATACTTGGGAAGTTTATGATCCCTATACAGTCATAACAATTGGAGTTTTCGATAACAGTCAGTTGCAAGGAAGCAATAACACAGGAGGTTCAAAGGATCCAAGAATTGGGAAGGTAAGGATTCGACTGTCTACTCTTAATATTGATAAGATTTATACACATTCTTATCCACTTATAGTGTTACAACCCAATGGAGTGAAGAAAATGGGAGAAATCCAATTGGCAGTGAGATTTACTTGCTCATCTACATTGGATTTGTTTCAATCATATACACAACCTTTATTCCCCCAAATCCATTATCTTCTGCCACTTACAGTATATCAAATTGAGAGTTTAAGGCACCAAGCTACTCATACTCTCTCGAGGAGGTTGAGTCGCGCTGAACCACCATTAAGGAGAGAAGTTGTGGAGTATATGCTGGATGTTGGCTCCAATGTATGGAGCTTAAGAAGAGGCAGAGCTAATCTTGAAAGACTTGTGGCTACTTTTAATCTACTAGTTGAAGCTTGGAAATGGTTTGATTACATATGCAAATGGAAGAATCCTATTTCTACAATGGTGGCTCATCTTGTGTTTTTGATCTTGGCTCTTTTCCCTCGTCTGGTTTTACCCCTAGCCTTTTTCATGTGCATTGTAAATGGAGCTTCCCAATTCAAGAACAGGCCGAGACATCCCCCTCACATGGACACTACATTGTCTCTAATTGATTCCACTCACTCTGATGAATTAGATGAAGAGTTTGATACATTTCCATCTTCTAAGAATGGTGAAGTTCTTAAAAGGAGATATGATCGGTTGAGAAGCGTTGCAGGGAGGATGATGACAATAGTTGGAGACCTGGCAACTCAAACTGAAAGGTTTCATTCTATGGTAAGCTGGCGGGATCCAAGAGCTACCCCTATGTTTCTAGCATTTTGTCTGTTGGCTACTATAGTCTTCTATTTCATTCCTTTTCGCATATTTGTGCTTGGAGTGGGATTTTTCGCTATGAGGCATCCAAGATTCCGTATCAGCATTAGTCCTTCACTGCCCCAGAACTTCTTCAGGAGGCTGCCTGCAAGAACAGATAGCATGATATAAGACTAAATCATTAGCTGAAGCTCCTTGAACTGTTTCCCTTAGCATTCTACATGAGAAAAGTGGTGCAACTTCTGGTACCATGTAGCCTTGTTACTTGGATTTCTTTCTTTTGTTTTCTTAAGTTTTCCAACTTTCCCTATTGCAGCCAGTGTTCATATTGTGGTTTCCTTATTTAATTAGACATAATCTTTTGTTCTGAACTTATCTATCTTCTATTAAAATCTTATGTTTGATTATAGAAATGCTTGAATTACATTGGAATTCTTCATTGCGATATTTGCATATTGAAATGATTTAGTTACTAGTAATAGTTTCCTAACCATCCATGTCAAATCTATAAATTGGTCGTACCTACAACAGCACCAGTAACGAAATCAGATTGCTGAGATCTTGAACAGGTTTCATTCCTTATGTATCTTGTGATGTTAAATTAATGTCTAGTGCAGGAGCAAAGACAGGCTATATTTAGTCAGTAAACTGATAGACATTTTGTATCAAGGCCAGCCTAATAGAGATAATGCAACAAAAAAGTTGTTACAAGGTGAGGGCATTTGGTCTAGTGGTATGATTCTCGCTTTGGGTGCGAGAGGTCCCGAGTTCGATTCTCGGAATGCCCCTCCTGTAGTTTTGATTCCTTATAATTCCAATTGAACAGATAAGATATATATATTTTATCAGTAGAGCACAGAGCACTATATTTTTAACTTTTTCAGAGTTTATAATATGACAATCTTGGCCACAAGGATCTGGTAGAATGAATATGAAGCTCTGCTTGTCGACAGAGAGTCTCCAATTTTGCTTCCAGTAATTTGACAAATTGAAATGTTAAACTAACATTTTGATACAAAAATTCCAAAACAGCATTTAGAATTTGATCACAACAGAAAATACCTCACACATGTTAGTTATGAATAGGATCATATATATTACATTGTCGGTAATAATCACCATGATCAAATCATCATGATTCACATGTTTGATGAAATCTTATCAATTTAAAATGAAGGGTTCACATGTTTTCTCTGACATTCTATCTGTGATAATTGTGAACTTACAACAAAAGGATTCAGGAACAGTTATTCTGTGCTGGGGGATTTCCTACTTGTTCCTGTTAATATAATATATGTAATTTTGCAGACAGCAGTTTATTTATACCTGTCTCCTGGAGCATATATTTGTGACTTAACTTGGATGTCCTGCTGCTTCTTTTGGAACAGATGGCCTGTTCCAGTTCCAGTTCCATTGGCTTTTGCTTTCTCCATGTGTAGTTTTGTTTGTTTGTTTTTTGTTAGGTGATATGTGACATTATCATCTTTAATATGTAAAAATCAGTTGATGGATTTTTAAGGATATAGTAAACTGTGACTTTTAAGGTACTGCTAAATGAAAATGAGGCTTTGCATGACAACAGAACAGAATGCTCAAAATGGCAGAGTATGAGAAATGAATTAAGGTTCATTAAGGAGCTTTGCAGCTTGTAAAACTGAAATGCTGAAAGTTTGTCAAAAAAAAAAGCCTATAATAAGAGCTCTCTCTAGCTGTTAAAATGATTAGTGTAATAAACTCAAGCTTAATAGAGATGATAATGTTTTAAAGCAAACAATAAGGAGCAATGGGCATTTGGTCTAGTGGTATGATTCTCGCTTTGGGTGCGAGAGGTCCCGAGTTCGATTCTCGGAATGCCCCATTTTTCCACTTTTGATTTGATTTCTAGTTTTCTACTGTCTTTGAAAAAGAAATCGTAACAGAGGATTTTAATTTTTAAATTTTGTTGGGAAAATTGGACTTCTAAGACAGACTTGACCAGAAAGCATGGAATAAAATTATAGGGTAAATCCATACCTGCTCCTTTGGTTTTGCTGTTGGATTGTCTTTTCCTTGTATCTGCTACCATTCTCTTGTAAGAACTTGACTGAAGCATCAACTTGTTACAATTGCAAGAAATTACTAATGCCGGATTAGAGATATAATTATCAAATAAATTGATATATGGTTCACCAACAACCGACCAGACTGAGTCTCCTTTCTCATAAGTCATGCATGTGAGTCAGTCATGTAATATATTACTATTAAGTTAAATTCTCCGATATATCATATCATGCTCAGCTCAAAAATTTAGTACTATTAGTCACAATGATCCAAATTTCAATCATTATGGATAACGCGTTTTTAGTTCTTTTTTTGATGTTTGGCCAAGCATTGGATCACGCGTTTCCTTCATCATATCTATTACCAAATTAGCATATTCTACATCAAGTTTTGCATATGAATGTCCTAATTATTTCTCTCATACAGATACAGGCATCCACTCAACCCTTCTTTTTTTTTTTTGGGTGTAACAACCCTTACTTCTAAAACCAAATGTTAGGGCTGTATTTTCTTGGTTAGGTCTAGATTTTTTAGGATAATAATGAACATATATAGCTTTAAGAATATGGAATCTTGGTAACCAGCCGTTTGAAAGCCTGCACCTCTTCGTCAACAAATTAAAGTCCCGAGTCTGGAACCTTTTTCATTATTCTTTGAATCAAGCCCTTTCTTCTTTTCTTTTTAGTATGATTACATGGTATCTCATAATCATATTGGTCCCCGACTGATCCAGAATTGAATCACGCGTCCAATCCAAATTGGGAGAAAGCTTTCTCAACGCCTATTTGCTCCATTTTAGAAGACTTGAACCTCAGACCTGATATTCAATAATCACATTGGTCCCTAATTCAAAACCGAATCACGCATCGGATTCAATTGGGAGAAAGCTTTCTCAAGGCTTATTTGCTCCATTTTATAAGACTTTAACCTAAGATGTTGTTTAAAAGACTTTAAGTTTCTTCTATTCAACCCAACCGGATAGGACAACTGACAACATGTGTGCTAATAATAATAGGGTGATTATATGATACACAGGCGGTGTAAATTTTGGACTCCACAAGCAGTTTGTGGAGTTGACACATGTCCATTTTTTTAATTAATTAAGTTTTAAATATTTCAATCTAGTCCCTAAGGGACACATGTCACCCTTTAGGACCCGCTTGTGTAGTTTTCTAAACTCCACCACCGGCGTATTGTATAATTTGCCATAATAATAATGTATGTTGCTTGCAAAATGCAAACCCCTATTAGGCTTGCCAAAAAATTAAGAGCACAGACAGAATAAAGGGAAGGGAATAAACGAAAGCTGGCCATTGACTTGTATCTCAGTAATTGTTGCGGCGTGTGCAAAGGCATAATTGAAGGGGTTAGCTAGCTAGATCTAATGCCAAGCTTTTTTTTTTTTCAACTATAAACCGGCAAGCAGAGACAACAGCTCATAGACAGATAAGAGAGTTGCAGGCACAAAGTGTTCCCTAAAGAAATGACTAGTTGTGATTTAAATGGGTTACAGTAAGTTTAGTTGTCCCTTTTGGATGGACCATTATTTCAGTAGCTTAGTCAACTCTTCACTTAACTTAATCAATCATTTAGATTTAGAATCTCCCATTTTATTTTACAATATACTAATTAATAAATTAAGGCAAGTTTAATTAAGTAATAACACAACTTGCCAACAAGATGACACAATTTATCTTCCAACTAGTATAGCAATTTACTATTGTTTTGACTTACACTACCTAGTCCCAACCAGGTCAAAAATGAAAGTAAACTCTTTTTCTTCCTACTAAACTGGCAAAATTCCTAATCTATAAACAAATTTTATGAGGTCATATG
>AWWV01014332.1:0-43855 GCA_001974805.1 Corchorus capsularis
TTTCAATGATAGAGAAGAATTTAGTGTTGACAAACAAGTTTTAGTTCTCTTTCTTTGGGCAGGTACAAGGGAGATGTTTTGTGTGATGTCTTACCCATGCAAGCATGTCATGTACTACTTGGTCAACCATGGCAATATGACAACAAAGTCCAACATGATGGTGAGACGAACCGATATACTCTCATGTGTGGTAAGAAGCCTTTTACTTTAATTCCTTTATCACTTCAAGATGCCTTAAAAGATGAAATTAAAGTGAGAGATGATTTTGCTAAATTTGATGCTGAATTTAGGGCAAAAGAAAAGAGTTAATATGAACCTAAAATAGATGATTGTTTTGATGATAAAACAACCTTAGTTGAAAAGAGTGTTTTAGATGTTGTTTGCGATGATACTAAACCTAATTTGAGTGTTGTTTGCAATGACACTAAATCTGTTTTAAGTGTTGTTTGTGATGGAACTAAATCTGTTTTGGATGCTAATTGTGATGAAAACAATTCTGTTTTGGTTGAACATAGCATTAAAAATAATTTTATTTTGGTTGATCATAGCATTGCAAATAATCCTGTTTTGGTTGATAGCATTGAAAATAAATCTGTTTTGGGTGACGAGAAAGAGATTTCTAAGGAAGTTGTTAAAGAGTGTATGTTAGCTACTAAAAGTGAGATTAAGAGTGCTTTGCATGATAATTCTGACTTGATCTTACCTTTGTTTCGAAATACACTAATGGGTACTAACAACTTGGCTGGAGATATTCCAAGCAATATTGTGTCTCTTTAGAGTAATTTTGTAGGAATTGGAGTTGTTTTGATGCAAGGAGAGAAGCCCGTAGCTTACTTTTGTGGGAAAATTGCTAGTGGATTTCCACCAATTAAAGAGATTGAACTCCATCCATATGGTGTGCAATACGAGTTCATTGAGAGCTTTCCATATGTGGTGCAATACAAGCAAGACTTGAGGACAAATCTTCTTCAAGGGAGAGGGAATGATGCGCCCAAGGCTTATCATGGAAGGAATTATGCGCCAAGGACTTATTATAGACTTGAAGACAAGCATGGAGAGCATGGAAAGGATGATCAAGGGCTGCAAGGAAGCATGGACAAGCTTAAAGGAGAGGATGGAATTGTAATTCACCAAGAAGATGCCATTAAGATGCCATTTGATCCTTTGAAGATGCCATTAGGTCTGATGACAAGAGCAAGAGCTAAGAGATTCAAGGATGCACTCATGGGCCTTGTTCGAACTCATCTTGAAGACTTGAAGACCATTGAAGAGTTTTGGTGATGATTTGGGCAAGAAATTACAAATCAATTACAAGTTCATCACATTGCTTGCTATTGATTCTAGATGGCCGGATTGACATTATGGCATGAGCCCATTAGCATTAGTTATCTTTGTTTAGGCTTAATTCTATCTTAGATTAGCTTATTTTTATGTTTGGACCTTATTTGGATTGGGCCTTGGTTGACTAAGTCCAATCCTTGTTTAATTATGTCTTTATTTCCTTTTCCTAGTTGGGCAAGGACTAGTTTTTCCCTAGCCCTTATATTTGGACGAAAATTAGGATTTATTTTAGGATTTTGGTTGACCCTATCACTATATAAGGCCACCAATATCTCTTGTAAAAGTTGAAGTCAAGTTAATCAATAAAGTTGAGAGGTTTATACCCACATCGATTTCTTTGGCTTCATTGTTCTAGTTTGAGCAAACTTAGGGTTCTTCAATCTTGTAGAGTCCTAGCAAACAATTAGGTTGTGATTGCCTTGTTGTTTGTGAATCTTGTGATCTTAGGTGTTGAAGTGCAGGTCATCTTGGAGGTCTAAGGCCAACGAACGAAGGAAGATTTATCAAGTGAAGATTGTCGACATACTCATCTAGAAGTTTGGTGATTCAAGTTGATCTTAGGCGGGTCTGTAAGGTGGATTTGGACCAATTACAACTAGATTCGTACAGAAAGGCACTCTTCACATCCATTTGATAAAGCTTGAAGTCCATATAGCATGCAAAGGCAAGGAGAAGTCTAATTGTTTCGAGTCTTGCTACTGGAGCAAAAGTCTCATCATAATCAATTCTTTCTTCTTGGTTGTATCTCTTTGCTACCAATCTTGCTTTGTTCCTGACAACTTTGCCATTCTCATCAAGCTTGTTCTTAAATACCCATTTTGTGCCTACAGTGGGATGATCTGTAGGTGGTGGCACTAATATGCACACCTTATTCCTTTCGAGTAGATTCAGCTCTTCTTGCATTGCAATCATCAAACTTTCCTCTTTTTCGGCATCTTCAAACACTTTAGGCTTTATTTGGGATATGAAGGTAGCAAACTGACAAACTTCTCTAAGTGCTCCTCTTGTTCTCTCACCTTCATTTGGATTTCCAATGATCAAATCTGGGGGATGACTCTTTCCATATTTCCATGCCTTTGGGAGTTCTTCATGTTGTTGCTCTTGCCTCTGAAGACTTTCAATAGGTGGAGTTTCATTGATCTCTTCATTTGCTTTCTCATTAGTGTCAGCAGTGGTCATCGCATATTTACTGTTCGTCTAATTAATACCTGCATCATCATTATCTTGCACAACCTTTCTCGGTGCACTATCAGTCTCATAAAAAACAACATGAATAGAGTTTTCAACCACTAAGGATGTTTTGTTAAACACTCTATATGCTTTGGAGTTCAAATCATACCCAAGAAAAATAGCTTCATCACTACGAGCATCAAATTTGCCAATGGGGTGTCTACCATAGTTAAGAATAAAACATTTGCAACCAAAACTTTTAAAGTGAGAAATATTGGGCTTTCTGCCTTTGTAAAGTTCATAGGATGTTTTTGAAATAATAGGTTTGATTGAAACACGGTTCAAAACATAGGCAGCAGTGTTAATGGCTTCAACCCAGAAATATTTTGGAAGATTGTTCTCACAAAGCATAGTTTGAGCCATGTCTTTTAAGGTTATGTTCTTCCTTTCCACCACTCCATTTTGTTGTGGTGTTCTAGGAGCAGAAAAGTTATGTTGAAATCCATTTTCATTGCAAAAATCTTCAAAGACATGACTATCAAACTCACCACCATGGTCACTTCGAACACTTATAATACTGAAGCCTTTTTCATTTTGAACTCTTTTGTAATGATTAACAAAAACATCAATAGATTTATCTTTGTGACTAAGGAAATAAACCTAGGTAATCCTAGAAAAGTCATCAACTATGACAAAACCAAAAGATTTACCTCCCATGCTAGTGACATCAATGGGGCCAAACAAGTCTAGGTGTAGCAACTCTAATCGGTCGTCAGCAATCATAAAAATAATCCCCAAAGAAACCTAACTAAGTAGATAGGGCAAACAGGGATCGATCCCACAGAGAAGGGGAATAAACTTATTCCAAGACGAAATCTTTTCTAGAATTTAGTTTTAAAACAGAAAACAGGGGATTTAAAGGGATTAATTAAAAAGAAAGAAAATAAAACTAAAAACTAAGCAAAGTAAATTAAATCTAAATTTATAACAATTTATAAAGAAAACAATAATTAAAAAGCATATTTCTTCTCCAATGGTAGAACCAATCAAATTAACTATGGATTCTTGATTTAAAAGATGAATTTAATATTTTATTCTTAATTATAATTGGTCCAGGGAAACCCTAACATGCTTTTTAGATAAAAATCCCTTTCAGTTTAATTATCCCTTTTATTTCTTAACAATCAATTTCCCTTTCAGGCCTAGAAATTGCTTAGAAAAAAAGCATTAAGAACAATTATTCACACATGCATATCAAGTATAACCAAACTCATAGTTTTTCAACCATAAGGTTTACCAATCTCATTGGATCTCCATTCAGTATCTCCAATTTGTTACCGCACAATCAACCCTTGAGCTTTCACTCTTCGCTTGATTTAACAATAGATTTATCCAGTTACATCATTATAGGCCTTTTAAATCAAAAATCATCAAAATCATAAAATAGAACAGAGATTAGTAAACTATCAATCAAGAACAAACATCAAATTATAAGCACACAAATCTCAGCATAATTAATTGATTAAATTCACCAAAGGATAAGAAGTATTATAATTTAGCTACTCATGGATTTGGGAAAATCCATGAGACACTTAAGAAAACTTACAAGACTTGAAGGCGAAATCCACCTCTTGAATAACCTAGGGTTGCCGCACCTCCCTATGCAAAGAGAGGGTGGGGCACCCTTAGCCTAAAACTAGAGAAAAAAACAAAACTAAAGAAAGGTAGAAGAAGAGAATAATGAGAGATTGTTTTCTAGGACTACATAAGGTGGGTATTTATAGTGGAAAAATAACCTAAAGACTCCTATTATACTTAGGATAGGACTCTAGGACGTTCTAGGCTCTAACTTGGTCTCCAAGTTGGATTAAAAGTCTTCCTAGAGCAAAATGCAAGTGAAAATACGATCCTGAAATTTTCTGGAATCGCACAGCAACTTCGACAGCAATTTCGGGATTATCTTTCCAACAGCTAATCACGGGCCTAAAATCGACATTTGAGCAGAAAGTTATGGTTTTTTTACCGAGACTGCGTTGAAACCTAATCCAACTAGGACTAGTATCGGGAAATTTCGGGATTTGGATATTTCATTGGATATATGCGGCACAAATTGGGATTTTAACTCCAATTGTGGGCTTATATGGGTTGAGTATTATCCCATATAAAATATCCAAAAATTCTAAAGCTTTCGGGCTCCTTCTGGGCTTGTCTTCAATCCTTTGCAATTAAGCTCCAATCTTCAATTCTTGCTTCTTGAGATAATTCTTCAATGATCTTCCATTCTTCAAATTATCTTCAAACACGAACTTCGAATCTCCAAATCTTAACTCCAAATTGCTAAGTCCATATTTCTGCAAAAAGTCATCAAAATAGCTCCAAAAAGAGTGAAAAACAACAAGTTTCCACTTTTCTTGTCTTCAAGACCTAAAAACACAAATACTTATAAAATAGGGTTAAATTCCACATAAAAATAGTAAAAATCATAGGAAAATGATCATAAAAATAGGGTCGATTATGACTCGATCAAACTCCAACGCTCTTGTTGTTGAAACTACATTTTTGAATTTGAAGGAGCTCCTGACCTGTTTGCCAATCTGACATGCTTCACAGATTTTGTTAGTATTAAAATTCAGTTTAGGTAAGCCCGAGATAAGATCCTTACTAATGAGTTTAGCAATGGTGCTTAAACTTGCATGACCAAGTCTCTAGTGCCACAACCAGCTGTCTGAGGCATCATTTACCATGGACACACATTCTTGCTCAGTTGCAAGTCATCAAGATAAACAATATGTACATTCTCGTGTCTCTTTCCGATTAAGATATAAGCTTGCTTGTATTGATGTCATTAACTTGGCAGCTCTGGGAGTCAAAGGCGACTCTCTATCCCTTGTCACAAAAATGGTTGATGCTGAGTAGATTGTACTTGAGACCTTTTACCAACAAAACATTCTTGATGGTTGTTGTGCTTGCTTGAATAGTACCAACACCTTGCACGTGACATCTTTTCCTTCCTTCTTAGTGAGACTAGTGAACTGTTCTCCATCACCGGCCATGTGTTTACAGCAGCCGCTATCAAGATACCACGGCTTCTTCTTTTGCAGTTGAGCCTTCAAACATTCCTTATTTTGCTCCTGCTCAACCTGCAAGCACAGTTGATACGAATCTAGTTGTAATTGGTCCAAATCCACCTTAGAGACCCGCCTAAGATCAACTTGAATCACCAAACTTCTAGATGTGTATGTCGACAATCTTCACTTGATAAATCTTCCTTCGTTCGTCGGCCTTAGACCTCCAAGTCGACCTGCACTTGAACACCTAAGATCACAAGTTTCACAAACAACCAAGCAATCACAACCTAATTGTTTGCTAGGACTCTACAAGATTTAAGAACCCTAAGTTTGCTCAAACTAGAACAATGAAGCCAAAGAAATCGATGTGGGTATAAACCTCTCAACTTTATTGATTAACTTGACTTTTGTTTACAAGAGGGGGATGGTCCCTTTATATAGTAGTAGGGGACGCATAACCCTTCTCCTAAAACTAAAAGGAAAACATTACATAAAGGAAGGAACAAGGAAATAGCCTACTCCTTGTCCTACTAGGAAAAGTAAATAACATTACATAATTAAACAAGGATTGGACTTAGTCAAACAAGGCCCAACCCAATGTCTTCTAAACTAAATAAGTAACTAATCTAAGATAGAATAAAGGCCGATGAGGCCGAATTACACAATGCCAAAGTCTAATGCTCATCGATTTCAAGTAAGGTAAACACCTTGGAATCGATGGGAATATTCTTGGTGATGTCGACTTCAATGCCTTCCGAATGTTCTTCAATGGACTCTAAACCTCCAAGATGAGATCTAACAAAGCCCAATAAAGCTTCCTTGAACCTTTTAGCCCATGCCCTAGTCATTGGACCTTGCGGAATGGCTAAAGGATCAAAAGGTCGGTCTTGTCCGGATGGCCCAATCGATGGCCGGTTGTGGCCGGTTGGAGCGCCAAGCGATGGCCGGTTGTGGCCGGACATGTCCATGTCGCGTGACCGGTGATAGTCGGACATCTCCGAGTCGCGTGGCCGGTGTTGGTCGGGCTTCTCCAAGTCGCATGGCCGGTCACTCGCGCCTCCAACTCCATGCTCCTCCAAGCTAGCATCGATGACATCTCCTTGATCTTCATTGGCTCCAATGTGTTCTTCTAAGCCATGATAAGCCCTTGGAGCATCAACAGTTCTTTAGTTTGCAGATTTAGGTACCCATATTGCTATGGGTCCTTGGTGGTTAGTAACAACATAAGTTCCTTTAGGCACCCAGATATTTCTGATCTTCATCTTTATTTCGGTTTTGCATGAAGTCCTTGCTCGATTTTTCATATACTGTAGCGTGTTGATGATATATATGGCTTTGGTTTCTTTTTTTTTATTAATATTGTTGGACAATCTGGCCATAAATCTTGTCATTTATGTCGTGGAACCCGTAAGGTTTTCTGGGTTAATAAATTACACATGCTTTGATGATTAATTTGCTCATGTTTTAGTCTAGTGATTTTTCTACGGTTTAGCTTTACATGGATATTCATCATATATGAGTTTATTTTGATGATGAAATTACAACCTTACATCTAAATTTTTATGATGACCTTCAAGTTTTATAGTTCACATAAGGAAGTATAAGAGATGTCATGTGACTATATATAATTTAATTAATTAAAGACTAGCCACAACATCCTTGGTTTATTAAATTATATATAAGGTATTTTGGTCACATATGGTATATGACATCAATTGTGATTAGTCATATTGAATATGATAAATTTTATCCCACGGGAATTTTTATTATATTTGCATGATTAATCAGTGATGGGATATTGAGTTAATGTTCTTAATTTACCCACAGGAATTAAGAAAAAGGATTACAATTCGATAGTCTCGTCATAAAGATGTTTGTGAATCTTTAAATAATTACTTAGCCCACAGGCAGTTTTTATTGGTTTATGATTCAAAAATTAAAGTATAAAATGTTTTTACATTGGTAATTACATGATACAGTTATTTACCTCAACATGAATTAAGCATGGTTTTAATTTCACAGTTCCCAATTTGAATGGCGAAAACTACAAGATATGGAAAGAAAGAATTCTTCTCCATTCGGGGTGCCTATACATTGATTATGCTATAAGGAAAAATGAACCATCTGATGTTACTGATGCTAGCACTCCGGCTGAAATCGCTTTATATGAACGTTGGGAGCGATTTAATCGCCTCAGCATGAGGCATTGGATGCTTTTAAGGTTTTCGAAGCTGAAGTAGAAAAACAATGCGGAAAGCAAATAAAGAATGTGAGATCAGATCGAGGTGGTGACTATTATGGTAGATTCACTGAGGATAGACAAGCACATGATCCATTTGCAAGATTTCTTCAAGAGCATGGGATAGTTGCCTAATACACCATACCTGGGTCTCCTGACCAAAATGGTGTTACGGACAGAAGAAATCGAAAGTTAATGGACATGGTGCGGAGCATGATTAGCAGCTCCAAGCTTCCTAAATCCTTGTGGACTGAAGCTCTTAAAACGATAGTGTATATATTGAACTGAGTTCCAACCAAGGCCGTTCCTAAAACGGCATTTGAGCTATGTAAAGGTTGGAAACGGATTTTGCGACATATATGCGTTTGGGGATGCCCATCTGAAGTAAGAGTTTATAATCCACAAGAAAAGAAATCGGACCCAAAGACTATAAGTGGGTATTTCATTGGATATGCTGAAAAGTCTAAGGGTTATAGATTCTATAATCCATCTCATAGCACTAGAATTGTGGAATCAAGAAATGCTAAATTTTTTGAAAATGACTTGATTAGTGGGAGTGATCAATCTTTGAATATTAATTCTGAGGAGGATCATATAGTTACTCAAGCTTCCACTTCAAGTGAAAGATTGGTTGTTGTTCACAACACCCCTCAAGTCCAATTGGGTGTTGAACAGCCAGTTGTTGAGGTTCCACAAGTTTCAAGTGATCCAATTGATCCGATTGTTCAACAACCAGTTGAACAACCTGCCCTCCAGCATGATGTTAACACATGATTAAGGACATCAACAAGGGAAAAGAAATCGGCAATACCTAGTGTCTTTATTGTGTATCTACAAGAAGCTGACTATAATGTTGGAGCTGAAAATGATCCTGAAACGTTTTCACAAGCCATGAGTTGCAAAGAATCTGATTTGTGGTATAATTCCATGAAAGATGAGATGAATTCTATGGCATCTAATGGAGTTTGGGATCTTGTCGAGTTGCCTAATGGTGAAAAAGCCATCGCACTACAGAAAAACAATAAAATAGCGACGTTTTTTTTACATATAGCAGCGTTTATAAACGCTACTATACTAAATAGCGGCGTCTGATAAGGCGCCGTAAGAGGCACTATTATAAAAAATGCCGTTATTTTGTGGCGTCTGCAAGCCAAACGCCGCTATTTGAAATTGCGGCGTTTCGGTACGGAAATGCCCCTATTTAGCGGCGTTTATAAGCTAGAAAAGCCGCAGAATTAACTTTTAGAACAAAATTTTGATTTAGGAATAGCGGCTTTTCCATTCAAAAAACGCAGCTATTTAGTGGCGTTCCAAATAAAAAACGCCCTTAAATAGCGGCGTTTATGTATGGAAAGGCCGCTATTTTACTTTTTTTTTATTAAAAAAAATTGTTTTTTAACACGTTCAACAAACATTGCTAGCTTCTCATCAATTTCAATTCCTACAAATATATATAAACAAAGTATTTATAAAGGAAGCCTTTTCTAAAAAGAGTTTCACTTAAAGAGATCCAAGAAGAAAAATATATATAAACAAAGGGCATTATGGACAACAAGTGATGTAGATGAATGACTAAAACCTTAAGATTAAATTCCCACAACCAAAAGTTCAAGTCTACCACATGGTAATCCATCACTGTATATTTACAAAATAAATCAGTCCATACACAGAAGTCGACCTCAACCATATATGGCAAAGAATAAGGTCTTATTATACTACATGTTCCAACCGATGCATTTCTCACTTTGGTTGCAGTAAAACAACAACAATTATGCAAGGGGAAAAGGAGAAAGTCGCAGGGATACCAGAGGCATGATTTTGGCTTCAACCCTCTTCTCCGTAACCTTTTCCTGAAATACAATTCAATATTTCCTGATATGCAATTAAACACTGTTAGGAGAAAAATTTGAAGAAGGTGTCTTAAAAAACATCAGTTAGTAAATACCTCATTGTTTGGTAATAGGCCATGAAAAACACCAGGCAATATGGGAGGGTGCTTAGCTGCAGCTGCTTACACAATGTTAAGGCTGACAACCTTTGAGTAATTCTTTCATCTTGTAACAAATAATTTTCATATTAACAAAATATGAACATGATAAAGAAAAGTTTGAGCAACTACTAATCTTTGATGCCTCTAAAGATTAGCATGTATAGTTGATGCCTCTAACTGCCAAAAGGACCAGTGCAAACTCATAAAGAGCAGAACATGAAAAACAAAGGAGAAAATGAACCAGACACTACAAAATGCCCTTTGTAATCAGTTACTAATTTTAGGAACCCTCATCAGTAATCAGTTTTGCATAAGGTTTAGGAAGTGGACCAACACTACATAAGAAGCAAATTAAAATTATATATATGTGAAACAGACAATTTCGGAAGTTAATATCCATATTGGGGAATAGTAATGTTACCTTCTTCTTGGCAACACACTCATTAATTGATAAAAAGGTTTGAAAGGGTGACCCTTCTAGAACTTGACTCTCACATGAGAAAGACCCTTCAAGTCTGATGCAAATGGTATCATGACTCTCACATGATAGTACCTAACATTCATTGCCATGAATCTCCAACATCAATTAAGTTGGAATTCTCGTTCTGAAACATCGATTTACATATGCATGTATTTCCAGAACCCGGAACCAGAAGTCTAAGATGGTCAGAATATTACAATGGGAAAAAAATAAGCATACATAGGGTCAGTAGTAAAAGATATTATATTTAGGGTCACCACCAAACAAAGTTCCAAAAAAGATTAATACTAAATAAACACTTATACTACTTACTGAAAAAAAAATTAATTAATAAATACTTCTAACTTGCAGGGAGCTTTTAAAAGTGGGATTTGATGGGATTTGATGGATGAATACTCAGCAACCTAAAATTCAAGCAACAACTTCGGATATGAAAAAAGTGCATTCACCAAATCATTACCTAATATCCTACTAATTTTTGTCTCGATTCATTTCCAAGTTTTTAACAAGAAAACAAATATTGCATGCTCAACCAAATAAAATATATCATGTTTGTTTATCAAGATAAAATGATGACAAAAAACATTAGCTATGGGTAACGTGCATAGCTATAAGCATCCATACCAATAAAAGCTTTACAACCTTTATCTATTAGAAGTAATTTTGAACATGTATGGCAATGATGAATATGCAATAAGATAGAGTTCATAAATAACAAGTAAAAGCTTTAGAAAGTTTCAGAAACAAACCTTTTGCACTTTCTGACTGCAACAAGAGCCTTTTGCACTTTCCTCAAGATTAAAACTAACACCCAAAATAATTCCAAATTAATCTTATAATATACGCTAGAAAAAGAAAGATGAAAGAATCAAACAGAAAGCCAAATTGTCAGGCAGGCGACCAAATCAGATTGGAGAATTAAGTTCATGGCTTTATCGGTGAGGAGCATCATTGTCCAAAGCAATCTGCGCATAGGTATTTTTTAAGAGGAGACTATTTAAGGCAAGAGCGAATTCTCAATATCAGAGTCAAGTTAGAAAAATAAGATAACCCGGTTTCATAAATGGACCCAAAACGCTCCAATTCATGTAGACATTTTACACAAGGAAGATCAAGTTCCTTTGAACTTCAGAAAACCCAATTCAGAATCACGTAAGACAAGGCGACCCAATTTGTCAATGAATTAAAATAAGCTGAAACATGGGTTCAATGTATGCTACACTAAATGAAATGAATGGGGCTTAAATAATTAGATATAAGGGCAAACAACGAGAACCCCATTTTATGAAAAAGGCTTATCGGAGCAGATAAATGAAGATTGCCAAGATTCTGTAAAGCTTTGGTTTTGGCTTCTCACTTCGGCTTCAGCTGCTGGATTTGTCAAAAAGGCTTAACTTCTTTCCCCAATTCCCAGGAACCCTAAACCCAGTAAACAAAACCCAGATTAAACCTAAAATGAAAAGGAGAATGGAGAATGGAGAAGGGAGAATCGAACATATTCTCAAAGAGAATCGAAGGAAAACTACCCAATTCTCGAATGAGACTCGAAGAGAAGGAAAGGAGAAGCAAGAAGACTTACTCAAATCTGCGAATCGAAGTTGACGGCTTTGCGAATCGAAGAAGAGGGCTTTGCAAATCATTCTTAGGGTTCAAAAATCCAAGAGGTCGGAAAGAGTAACTAAGGAAAGGAGAAGAAGAGGGGGAGAATTCGGAACTGATTTAGTCGAACTGAAGAGGGGCCTTCGGAAGTGAAAAACTGATTTTGGGGAAAAATAAGACTCAGGCAAATATTGGGATTTCGGTCTGATGGGGGAAGAAAAGTTAAGTGACTTCGAAAATTTTTTATTTCTTATGGCAAACCTTATTGAAACGACAATGTTTTTTCCAAAAAAAAAAAAAATCTCTCCCTCCCTACATTAAAATAGCGGCATTTCACTTTCCAGACGCCACCATTTAGCGGCGTCTGAGGTCTAGACGCTGCTATCTTTAAGCCTTCATTTTTACCCAATTTGTCTTCCTCGGAGAAAAATTAAAGATGGCGGCATCTTGAGGTTCAGACGCCTCCATTTAGCGGCGTCTCCCAGACGCCTCCATTTAGCGGTGTCTCCCAAACGCCGCTATCTTTAAGCCTTCATTTTTACCCAATTTGCCTTCCTCGGAGAAAAATTAAAGATGGCGGCGTCTTGAGGTTCAGACGCCTCCATTTAGCGGCGTTTTGGACCTCAGACGCCGCTATCTTCAATTTTAGTAAATAAAATAGCGGAATAAACGCCGCTAAATAAACGCCCCTATCTTAGAGTTTTTTTGTAGTGTCGGCTGTAAATGGGTCTTTAAGTGAAAACGAGACTCATTAGACAACATCGAAAGATATAAGGCAAGACTTGTTGCCGAAGGATTCAGTCAACAAGAAGGAATTGATTACACATAGACCTTTTCTCCTGTATCTAAGAAAGATTCACTTCGTGTTATCTTGGCATTAGTTGCACACTTCAATATGCAATTGCATCAAATGGATGTCAAAACGACATTCCTCAATGGAGATCTTGAGGAGGAGGTTTATATGAAACAATCAGAAGGATTCTCCTAGTGATGGTGAACATCTGATATGCAAGCTCAAGAAATTCATATAAGGATTGAAACAAGCCTCCCGTCAGTGGTATTTGAAATTTCATGATGTGATTTCTTCATTTGGCTTTGAAGAGAATGTCATGGATTAATGCATACATCACAAGGTTAGTGGGAGTAAAATTTGTTTCCTTATCCTATATGTGGATGACATTTTACTTGCAACAAATGATAAGGGGTTGCTATGTGAGGTGAAACAATTTCTCTCTAAGAAATTTGATTTAAATAGGTAAGGCATCTTATGTCATTGGCGTTAAGATCCATAGAGACAGATATAAACACATTTTAGGTATATCTCAAGAAACCTATATTAATAAAGTATTAGAGAGATTTCGTATGAAAGATTTTTCACCAAGTGTGGCACCATGGAGGCTAAGTTCGTTTCTTGTTTTGAGGCAACTTCACATGGTGTGTGGTTGAAGAGTTTCATATCTGGGCTTAGAATTGTGGATTCTATCTCTAAGCCACTAAAGATGTATTGCAACAATTCAGTTGATGTATTCTTGACTAAGAGTAACAAAAGTGCTAGTTGAAGTAAACATATTGACATCAAGTATTTGGCCATAAAAGGCCGCATTAAGGAAAATAAAGTGGCCATTGAGCACATTGGCACTAAATTAATGTTGATCCTTTGACAAAAGGCATGGCACCAATGGGTTTTAAGGATCTTACAGTACGTTCGGGACTTGGTTCCACTATGTGATATGGTTATTTGAAACTCTTATCTGTTTGGTTGTTTTCTCATTTTGGTGTACACATTCAGTTTTTTAGATCAACAATTTTGGTTGGACCTTATAATAAACATAGGTTTATTCATAAAGTATCACTGACACTAGAGAGATTAAATACATTATGATACATGGAAGATAATACATACTATAAAAGGAATTGTTGCCATGATTAGTGTATTTTGTTTCTTTGGTAAGCATAAGGAATTCATGGATTTAGTATAAAATATATGGACCAAGTGGGAGAATGTAGAAATAATTCCCATAAGGTGGTTTTGGGATAAATTTAATTTAGGCCCAATAACTAAATGTGACCCAAATATTTTACCATGAATTAATGGGCTTGTCGGCTAAGGTTTTCAAGAAGAGTTTTTGATGGAAAAACTCACCTATAAATTTAGATTAAACCACTTGGGTCCCTAGTCTCAGTACGCTAAAAAATTTACACACCATCTAAAGTAGTTTACCAGAGACTAGAAGCACTCAATCGTGAGAGAAACAACTTTCTTCAATGGCTAGATGTAAGTTGATCCGCTTCCGCATAAAGTTTATGACAAGTTAGATTAATTGATTTATGATCTTTGATATGCCATGTTTGATAGATTAATTCTAACACATATGGCATACTAAAATGATATAGATGTACTGTGATTCATGCCAAATAATGATTGCATTTGCACATCTTTATGATCGTCTCTTGGTTTCAGGTTGTTGAGAGTGGTGGAATGAACATTGAAGTCGCCGTAATGACGTTGAGAGTGGTGGAATGAACATGGAAGTCACCGTAATGACAAAGGAGCATGGTCTTCAGCAGCTTCAAGAGGCCGAAATTGATGTTATTACAGCCGAGATAGAAGCAAAGAAGGCAGCAGCTGAGGCTGCAAAAAAGGGCCCTCCAAAGGAAACATGAAGTTTCAACTATGGACTTCCTTTCACATTTTCCCTTGTTTTCCTTCGGTGTTTTTAGTTTGTTGTTTTTTTATCTCATACTTTCACCTTTTAGTCTGTTGTTTTTAGACTGTAATACAATGTATATATATAATATTTAATTTAAATGATTTGAATAACAGTAAGTATTAAAACAACAACATTTTTTTAATAAAAAAGTCAACATAGCGGCATTTTTATACAGAAACGCCACTATTTAGTGGCATTTTCAGCATCAAAACGCCAAAACCTGCAAACAAATAAGATGAAGAAACCATTAAGAAAATGGGGAGAGAACAAATAGAGAGCTTTATTTGGAAATGTAGTTCATAATTTCAAGATTTGCACTAAGGTAAGGAAAAATCTTTCTACAATTTGTTTGACAACTTATGGGAAAACGAAGTGCTAAATGATGACGATATGCAAATTCACCATTTCCTCTCTCATTTCATTTACTCCCACTGCCATGGGATTTTATACATGTTTTATTGGCTTCTCATAAAAAGGTTCACCAGAAATGTTATTAAAAGAACTAACTTTACAAAACTAGTAGCTAGCAACAGTAAGGAACCAATAAACATGGTGCAAAGTTCAAAAATTTTGAATCAAAACTATATATTTTTCTTCATTTAAAGAAATTCCCACCGCAAAAGATTCATAATTTCCAAAACTAACAGCTAAATAATCCTCCGGCCTGGGGTATGTAGACACAATTGCCGACGATGATTTGATGTCGGCCGCATTGGACTCTGAGTCTTCTCCCTTTACCTCGACCTCAACCACTAGTTCAGCCCCAGAACCAGAACTAGAACCCGACCCGAAACCATCACTGGAATCAGGACAGAAGCAAGCCCTGAAAAGTGAACCACATCCCTAAGTCCAGCACAAGCTTACGTGGCAATCTACCACCATTATTCCATTTCTTCAGTGTCCTCGAAAGACTAGGAACAGAATTAACAGTGGAAACATGAACAAACTTTGGAGAACTAGTCAAACAAGATGAATGTTACAGCCGGTGAGGAGAGAGGTGTCTATGTTGAGCGGTGATCGGTCGTCAGCGGCACACAAAATAGATCCCCATAAAATCTAACTAGGTAGCTAGGGTAAGCATGGGTCGAACCCACAGAGAAGGATGAAACGAATATTGAAAACAAAATACTTGGAAACTAAATTAAACTAAACTAAAATACTAATTAAGAAAATAATTAACTAAAAATCATACTTTCCTTCCAATGGTAGAAATTAATCAATAGGAGATATGGAACATTGATATGAAAAATAAATTTAGTACAACCAAATTATTGAATTAGGCAAGAATCAATTTTACCCCACTCTATAAATAGAGGTAAAATATCAAACAAGATTCATTCAATAACCTCTTAGAATAATTGATCTAAGTTCCCTTAACATGGTAAATAGTTAATCTCACTCCGTTAGGCCCAAAGAATAACCCTATTATTCATGCATACGTACTATCACGCCTCAGAAACATGAATAAAACATTAAGAACAATTATAGAATCAAACCTATATCAACCAAACTATCACGCCTCGGTTTTCAATAAGGCTTATTAATTCAATTGATCCCAATATTATTGGTGATCAATTTGTATCAATTATTAGGCATACCAACTAAGTTTCAACCTAATAAAAACAATAGACTAATCTTTTGATTGACAATAGTGGCCACTTAAAGCAATAAAACTCATAATCATAATCATTACAACAGGAATTAATATGCTATTTAAAAGAGAAAATCATACCAAATTATGAGTGCAGAATCTCCCGATATCAATTGATTAAAATCTCCAAAGGATCGAAAGTATTAAGAGAACTAGCCTCTCATGAATTGAAGAGAATCCATGAGGAAAAATAAAGAAAAGAAGAAGAACTTATAGAAATTTCTCCTCCCTTGGGCGGCTGCCACAAACTAAAGAGAGAAAAACTAAAACCTAGAAAAACTAATGCTTAGGTAGCTTAGGTTTTTCTACCACTTAAGGTGGGTATTTATAGGAGGCTCCTAGAGTTAGATTTAGAGTTAAAACCAACCTAGGACTCTTAAAAACGTGCTGGGCTGATTACTTTGTCATCAAGTGAAATCCAACAGCTTAGATGGGCTAAAAATAGTGAAAACCCGAAGTCTGGCCCAACATAGCAATAGCCCGTAAACTTCAAGGGCATTTTTTACCATCTTAACGGCAAAACTGGACTTCGAGGTCTTCTGCAAAGTTCTAGATCTTGGAGTTAGCTTTCCAACACATCTTGAATCATCGAATTTAGACCTCTGTAGAGAAAGTTATGAATTTTCTCCCAAAGTGTCGCTGAAATCGGAATCAACTAGAGAAGCTTCAAGATGCCAACTTCTGTTGGATTTGGCAGGCCCGACTGTCCTTGCTCGCCCAGATGAAATGCCTAGCCGCCCAGGTTAACAACCTAGCCACCCAGGTCATCTGGAGAGCTCGTCAGCAAGTTGCATCTTTCTTCACTTGACTTGTTCTTGATCTTCAATCACCTTGGAAACTTGTAGCATTGATCTTCATGACTTCTTCAAGCATAAAATGAGCTTCAAAGAGTCTTCAATTACGAACATAAAATCTCGAAAATCTTCATGAAAATTCCACTTTGAATCATTATGTCAAAATTCCCTCAAAATAGCTCCAAAAAGTAGGAAAAATAGTACTTTTCCACTTTTCTTGTCTTCAAGACTTAAATCACAAATATTAAGAAATTGAGACATAATCAACCATAATTAAGCATAAAATCTCCTAAAAACATAGGAAAATGACCATAAAAATATGTCACATTTTGGTCTGATCATATTTCCCCCTCACTAAAGCTTTGCTAGTCCCTAGCAAACTAGTGCAATAAACCTAAAAACAAAAAATGTTAGTTCTAAACTAATGCAAATATTGATTCCACTGTCGTAGGTGTACGGCGGCACTTAGCATGTGACGCAAGCCTTTAAACCATCGTATGTCTACGCTAGAGGAGTTATAGTCTCCTGAGGGTTTACTTAACTACAACGCTACCCACAAACATTATGAAAATGACTAGAAATATCATTTTTAGAAAACAGAGTACTTCCAATAACAAGAGAATTTAATTCAGAATTTCTAATCAAGTGCAATATAGGTTAGTAGAAATACAAAAGCCAGATAGTTCAAATAGACCATGCACAAAATCACTCTAATCAATAATACAATCTTTAAGATCAACATACCTTTGATAATTTTGACAAGGAAAACTTACCATAGACTTGTATATACATCTATCTCCAAAGAAAAAGTAATATCATGGATATTGATCGGACCAAAATTATGCATCTTTTTATGGTCATTTTCCTATGCTTTTAGGGTATTTTATGCTTGATTATGGCTTATGTTTTTTGGTATATTTTTGTTTATAGGTGTTAAAGTAAAGAAAAGCGCAAAATCACCATTTATGTATCTTTTTGGAGCCTTTTTCGATGATTATTTACACAAATATTTTCCAAGGACATTTTAGATGAAGAATGGAGCCAATATGATCGTGGTTGAAGAACTTGAAGAGTCAATTTTATCATCATAAGATTGATTTTCAAGAGTTTGAAGCAAAGGAGCAAAGTTGAATTTCAAGGCAAGAAGATATGTCAAGAAGTGTCATAGCACTGGAGTACATGGGTCGCAAGGCAAACCACATGGGGCGCCAAGCAAACCACATGGGCGCCCAGCTAGTCGAGACAAGCCACCAGCACCACATGAGAGCAGGCGACCTGGGGCCTAAGAGCAACGCCCTGGGCGCACAAGCCATCTACATGGGCACCCAGGGGAGTCGGTTGTCAGCCATGCGCGCGCCAAGCATGCCATCATGCGTGTCTTCACCTTGAAACCTCTTCACTTGTTTCCAGATTTGGCGACCTTTCTGTATTTTGGCCATAATTTTGATCCAGAGCTCCGTTTGAGGCGTATGAGTAGCCGTTGGAAAGCTAACTCCAAGATCTACAACTTTCGTGTTTTGGTCAAAGCCGAGTTTTGCCGGTTTTGTGGACGAAAACGCCCCTGAAGTCAGCAGACAAAAACTGTCTTGGGCCTGTTTTGCGGGATTGATCCAATTGAGCCCAAATTCTTATTTGGACTAGCTTGAAGACTTGGAGAGCAGCCCAGCACGTCCTTAGGGTTTGTTTAGCTCTAAATTAACTCTAAGCCACCCTCTATAAATATCCTCTTAAGTCTAAAACCCTAGTAACCAACCTAGAACAACACACACATCTTTTCTTTAGGTTTGGCGTCGATAGGAAGAATGGAGGCTGCCGCCGGCCTCAAGTATCCATGAGTAGCTAAACTTTTATACTTTTTTTCGTTAGGTACTTTTGATAAATGAATTATTGGTGAGACTTTTGTTCTTAATAATTTGATTTTTCTGTTTGAATACGTTTCTTATCTCTGTACTTCATCTTATGTGTTCATGTTTTGATGGATTTGGCGTGCGACTTGTCTTGATAATATGAATGCTATAGTTAGATTCAAGTAGCTTGAGTCAAGCTAAAGTTGGTCCAAGAAACAATTGTAATTCTAGGAGTCCTAGGTTCAATGGGATATCAAACCTTGTTGAAATCTTTAGGCCGAGATGGAAATTGGCGTAGGCAAGTTTGGTATTGATTTATCATGCATGTGGATTAATAAAACCTAATGCTTGTTATAGGAAGGGGTGAAACCTAGATCATAACATTAGAGGTTAATTGTCAGCGAGATGCGGGTTAATCTTATTAGCATGTTGGAATTAGCATTACGTCTGTTCCTATATTAAATGGAGTTGTTTAAGATATTAAGAGGATTACTTTGTTTCAATGAAAGTTGATGTCTACGTCTTAGGCTATATACCGATTTGGGGTGATTTATGATTCTTGATTGATTGCAATCTAAGCCAAATTTATGTTTAGTGTCTATGATCCATAATTCATTTGATCAAAGTAGTTACCTAAAGGAGAAAAGCATGTTTTCATTCATTGATCAAAGTAGTTAGAATTTCTTTTGTAAAATTTAACTTTGATTCGTACCTTCCCTGTGGATTCGACCCCTACTTGCCCTAGCTAAGTAGTTATTATCTATTTGTTATTGGTTTATGGGGAATTATCTTGTGATTTGTTCAACGACCGGTCACAATTTTGGCGCCGTTGGCGGGGAAGGAAGAAAGCATCAAGAAGATTGAAGACAAATTATCACCTAAGAATTTCTTACCCTTATCTTTTTCTTTTTCGTTATTTTGTTTTTATTTTTCGTTTTAGTGCTAAATTTTTCTTTCTAGTTTTTGTTTTCTAGTAATTAGAATTTCGAGACAATGGAGCGAAAATCACTAGGGTATTCTTCTCGAGAGGAGGTCCTATGTTGCCAACAATTTCCTGATGAACATTGGTGTACATATTGGGAACGGTGCAACGAGCTATGTGAGAGCAACCCTAACCATGGTTTATCTGAATGGGAGTTAATTGAAAATTTCTATTATGGGTCATCTCACATAACTCAAGAGAGTCTTGATTATACAAGTGGAGGTATTTTGGAACTGAAGAGTCCTGAAGATGCGAGAAGACTGCTTAATGCCACAACAGAAAGTATCCTCCAGTGTTTTTATAATAGGATTCTACTTTGCGAGCGATTGCCAAATGAAGAAGTGCACAAATTTGGGAAGAGACTCTATTATGTGTATAGTTGCTTACCAGATCATGAGATCGACGAGGATGAATTTGTTCATATATTCCATTCTTGTGTGCAACCAAGTGAAAGGGAACAAGAGGAGATTCCACCAAAGGAAGCTTCCAAGATTGGGCAAGAAGAAAAGGAGGCATCGATCGAAGTTCCAATCATGAAGGAAATTGAAGAGGTGTCGAGTGCAACGAAGGATGATTTGAAATCACAAGAGCTTAAGGTGCAAGACCCCATTCAATTTTTCTCCAACGATGAAGATGATGCCCCATGCATGGTCTGCATCCCTACAACACCAAAGGAGATTCCCAAGATTGTACACGAAGAACGAGTAGCACCCAAGGAAGACATAGAGATGGACATTCCTCCACTTTCTCCACCAACGATTGCCAAGCACGAAGAGCCACCATACGATGAGCACTTTGGACATTCTAAAGAGTTGAAAGATCATGTTGATGACCAACTTTTGGAACCTATAGATCCAAATTTCTTGGAGGTCAACAAATTTCTTGAACATGAAAGCTATGGAGAAGAGGAATGGATATCCATGGATCAATTCCTTTTGAAGGATAAGGAGATTAACCAAGATGAGGACACTCCACAAAGGCGAAGAAGACGCAATCAAGGATGCCGAAAGCTCTTATTGCATCAACCTCTAACGGCAACAAAAATGGCATTGTCATTCATAGCCATTCATGGGATCGCTTTCAACAAAATTGGTGAATTCTTTCCTTATCTCCTATTTTGTTGTGCTCATATTCTTCCTATCTTATCATATCTACTTTTTGCTTTGAAGTGGTATGATCCACCTTTTTTTTTGGTATCCCATCCGGTATCCAGGGCTTTGCGCTGACTAATCCGGATCCGACCCACGTCGCACACCTGGTTATGGTGGGTGAGTCTCCCAACAAGGGCAGCTGCGTACGCAAGGTCTCGAACCTGAGACCTGCTTAGGCTGGAATAAGCCGCTTACCGCTTGATCCAACCCCTTGTACGCAAGGTCTACTTTTTGCTTTGAAGTGGTATGATCCACCTTAACAAAGGGAGATGGAGGAAAGTCTAGCCAAAGACAATAAACAAATGCGCTACTTGGGAGGCAACCCAAGACACTAACATCTATCCTTTTCTTTTGAATTTTCTTTGTATTAGTTATAGGTCATTTTGCATTTTCAATTCAAGGGAATCGATCAAGTAATGGAGACAAGGAAAGGAAGCACACATCTAGAGCATTGGAGCTTACACTTTGCATAATTAGAGAAGCTTTTTTGAACTCTAATCTCATTTAATTTCCTATGTTTGATTGATGATTGATGCATATCAATTAATTTTCTTGAATTGAATGTTTTTCCATACATATTATCATTATATAATTATCTTAAGCATCTCATACATATAGACCCTTAAGTGATAAGAACATAGGTCAATCCTTTGATGGTTATCAAGTGGACATTTTTGGTGAAAATCAAGTATTTTTGGATTGAAGAATTTGGGGAATATGGTAAGATTTTTGAATGGTAATTGAGTTGAAGTTGGAATTGAGTTTGGTAGCAAAAATTGCAAAAAAATGGAAGCAAAAGGAAGCCAAGCCCGATCGCAGCTGGGGCCCCATGCCGCAACTCTGGGCACCCAGCTGGACAGCCCCAGCGCCCGGCCATAAGTGCCATCGCTGGAGGCCGACTCAGGGTGGGCGCCCAGCCGCTTTGCCTGAGCACCCAGCCCATTGGCTTGGGCACCCAGGTGCCACGGGTTGTGCGCGGACAATATCATGCACCCATGCCAATGCCGAACCTTCCAACACCTATTTGCCATCACCCATCTCAAACACTATAAATACCACCCAACACCCACTTCAAACCCTTCAACACCCACCTTCATCCAAAACCCACTCAATTTTCTTTCCTCTTGCCTACATACACATATTCACTCACTTTGATCTTCAAATTTCACTACTTCATCACTTACAAATCATTTCTTTCATCTTTTTATCACCTTAAACACTTACCCATTAGATTGTTCAACACTTTTTCCATCAAATCCATTAATTTTTCAAATTTTGGGAAAGTGGTTGTTTTCTTTGGATTCTTGTTTGAAGTGATTAGAAAGGAGATAAGAGATAGTTTGGAAGTTGATTGGAGCATTTTAGAGCATTAGGGAGTGCTACATTGGATCTTAGAGAAAGATTTTTCAAAAAACCCTACAAGGTAACCCAGTGCCCACCAAGTCTTCGAGAAAATGTCAAGAAGAGTGAGAGCAAGAGCATCAACATCCCAAGCCGCACCAATTGAGGAGGAACCCACCATACAACCTTTCCTTAGTGTGCCGCCAACCATATTTGTTGATAGTGAATGTCAAGAGTGGTATGAAGCAAGGTATAACAACTCTTTCATTATAGAAAAAGTGCTTTCAACTAACATTGATCAAGAACTTGGAGTTAGCCCATTGTTTGTCAATAGAGGTTGGGGATCACTTCTTCAAGTAGATGGACACTACTATCCCAATTTGGTGAAGCAATTTTATGCCAACATAGACAATGAGCGTGAAGGTTATTCCTACACCATCAACACAATGGTCAAAGGTAAGTGCATTGTAGTTGATGAGAAATACTTATGCCGTTTGCTTGATTTCAACAATGAGGGTAGTATGTTCTATTTTACTTATGTTAATGGAGAGCAAAGGACCGCCACCGAGAGCACATGGAAAAGGGATGGTGCTTTGAGGAGGTTTGACATTCCTCTTGGTATGGACAACCAAGGGAATAGAGAGGTAAGAGTTAAATACATGGAACCAAGGGATAGACTTATATGTTACTTATTACATCATAATGTCATTTCTAGAAGTAGTAACAAGCATAAGCTTCGCATTGAAGACTTCTATGTTGTAGACAAGCTTTGCCATGGACTAGATCATTGTAATGGAATACCATTAGCTAAGTTGTTACTCTCAAGGATGTGGGAAGTAGTTCATTCTTCACATGAAGATAAGGCATTTGTTTTCCCATTGTTGATTAGCAAGATTTTGGTCAATGAAGGAGTTGAAGTCGATGGTGAGTATTGCTTCAACAATGAAGATAATGTCATCGATGTGAATTGTTTAAGTCATTTGGTTTAAGAAGTAGAGTTATTGCCAATGAGGTACATTGGTACAATGTGCAAAGAAGGACTTATGCACAAGGACTTGAACAATCACAAGGGACAAGACAACCATCCTTGGAAGTTGATGAACAAAATTTCCAAGAGCTTCCTATGAGAGAATTTCAACAACTTATGGTTCGAGAGATGAGGCAACATAGAACTGAAATGAGAGCTTATATGGAGCAAATAGAGGACACCATACGTGATTCCATGGGCCAAAGGAGGCCAAGGAGAGGCCATTGATTCTTATCCTTAGGATGTCATATGTTATGAACTCTTTTATGTTTTGCATTTTTATCATGTCATTGCATGCATTTTTATTCGTATTTGTATTTGTTCTATTTGGATCTTATGTAAGACTTATGTGTTTGGATGCTATGATTGATACTATGTTTGATTAATTTACTTAGATTAAGCATTGACTTTCTAGGTGAATTTAATCTTGCATGAGCTCAATTAATTTAGTTTGCCCCACTTATTGTGTTTTATTTCTAGTGGTGAGTTTGCTTGATTTATTAGATTGGGTCGATACTTTCTTTTTAGATCAAGTCTTACTTGTGCACTTCATTTTTCCAAAAGTTTCTAAAACAACATGTTTTAAAATTTTTTGTCAAAATACTAGCACATCACACATTGAGGATAATGTGTCTTTTAAGTGTGGGGGGAAGAAGTAGTCTATTTTCAAGATCCTATTTTCTTTTCTATCTTATTGATTAGAGACAAATTTTTCAAAATTTTTGAAGAAAATCAAAACTTACTAGAGATATTGTGCTATTAATTAAATTTTGATTTAATTTCCATGAGTATAGTCTTGTGTAATATTAATTTGGTTTGAATACATTGAAAATATTTTTCAAATTTTCTTATATATAATTTCATTCTTTGATTGAGAAGTGTAATTAATAAGGTTTTTCATACCCAAAAAATGGTTTTTCATACTTCTAGAACTTGTGTTGAATCTTGTGTACATTTATAGAAGTATGTCATGGATATGTCAAAGACTAAGTGTGAGGGTATGAAGGGTAGCTAGAATCTTTTAAAAAGAAGTGTTTTCATGTTAAGAGGAGAAGAGATATTTTCTTGCTTAAAAAAAAAATAATAATTAATCCATTGTTGTCACTCTTTTCTTTAACAAAAGGAGTTAGTAACCCTTGGGAAGAGGATAAGAGGCATGGAATGCGGAAATATTGTCCCTCTTGTAAAAATGAGTGTTAGTAACCTCAAAATAGAGGGAGCTACTAGCCCCAAATCATGAGCACTTCAAAGGTTAGTAACCTTGCTTTCTTAAAAATAAGCCATCCTTTTTAAATCCATTCTAATCTTTGATTAATATCCATGATATTGCTTTCTCTTTGGAAATAGATGTAAATACAAGCCTATGGTAAGTTTTTCTTGTCAAATTCATCCAAGGTATGTTGATCTTAGAACTTACATTATTGATTGGAGTGGTTTTGTGCATAGTTGATTTGAATCTTATGGTCTTTGTATTTTTACTAAGTTGTATTGCATTTGATTGGAAAATGTAGATTAAATTCTTAATTTATTAGAAGTACTTTGTTTTCTAAAGTTTGATGTCTCTAGTTAATGTTACATAATGTTTGTGGGTATCGTTCTAGTTAAGTAAACCATCAGGAGACTATAACTCCTCCTTTATAGACGTATAGAGGTTTAAAGGCTTGCGTCACATGCTAAGTGCCGCTGTACACCTACGAAAGTGGAATCAATATGTTGTTCAGTTTAGGACTAATATTTTTAGTTTTCTTAGGATTAACCTTAGTTTGCTAGGGACTAGCAAAGCTTAAGTGTGGGGGAAATATGATCGAACCAAAATTATGCATCTTTTTATGGTCATTTTCCTATGCTTTTAGGGTATTTTATGCTTGATTATGCCTTATATTTGGTATATTTGTGTTTATAGGTGTTAAAGTGAAGAAAAGTGCAAAATCACCATTTTTGTATCTTTTTGGAGCGTTTTTGGATGATTATTTACACAAATATTTTCCAAGGACATTTTGGATGAAGAATGGAGCCAATATGATCGTGATTGAAGAACTTGAAGAGTCAATTTTATCATCAGAAGATTGATTATCAAGAGTTTGAAGCAAAGGAGCAAAGTTGAATTTCAAGGCAAGAAGATATGTCAAGAAGTGTCATAGCACTGGAGTACATGGGTCGCGAGGCAAACCACATGGGGCGCCAAGCAAACCACATGGGCGCCCAGCGCTAGTCGAGACAAGCCACCAGCACCACATGAGAAAAGGCGACCTGGGGCATGAGAGCAACACTCAGGCGCACAAGTCATCTACATGGGCGCCCAGGGGGAGTCGGTTGTCAGCCATGCGCGCGCCAAGCATGCCATCATGCGTGTCTTCACCTTGAAGTCTCTTCACTTGTTTCCAGATTTGGCGACCTTTCTGTATTTTAGCCATAACTTTTGATCCAGAGCTCCGTTTGAGGCGTATAAGTAGCCGTTGGAAAGGTAACTCCAAGATCTACAACTTTCGTGTTTTGGTCGAAGCCCAGTTTTGCCGTTTTCGTGGATGATATTGCCCCTGAAGTCAGCGGATAGAAACTGTCTTGGGCCTGTTTTGCGGGATTGATCCAATTGAGCCCAAATTCTTATTTGGACTAGCTTGAAAACTTGGAGAGCAGCCCAGCACGTCCTTAGGGTTTGTTTAGCTCTAAATTAACCCTAAGCCACCCTCTATAAATACCCTCTTAAGTCTAAAACCCCAGTAACCAACCTAGAACAACGCACACATCTTTTCTTTAGGTTTGGCGTCGATAGGAAGAAGGGAGGCTGCCGCCGACCTCAAGTATTCTAAGTCTCTCATGGATTGCTTGCAATCCATGAGTAGCTAAACTTTTATACTTCTTTTCCTTAGGTACTTTTGATCAATGAATTATTGGTGAGACGTTTGTTCTTAATAATTTGATTTTTTTGTTTGAATACGTTTTTTTATCTCTGTACTTCATCTTATGTGTTCATGTTTTGATGGATTTGGCGCGCCACTTGTCTTGATAATATGAATGCTATAGTTAGATTCAAGTAGCTTGAGTCAAGCTAAAGTTTGTCCAAGTAACAATTGTAATTCTTGGAGTCCTAGGTTCAATGGGATATCAAACCTTGTTGAAATCTTTAGGCCGAGATGGAAATTGACGTAGGCAAGTTTGGTATTGATTTATCATGCATGTGGATTAATAAAACCTAATGCTTGTTATAGGAAGGGGTGAAACCTAGATCATAACATTAGAGGTTAATTGTCAGCGAGATGCGGGTTAATCTTATTAGCATGTTGGAATTAGCATTACGTATGTTCCTATACCAATTATTCAAATGGAGTTGTTTAAGATATTAAGAGGATTACTTTGTTTCAATGAAAGTTGATGTCTACGTCTTAGGCTATATACCGATTTGGGGTGATTTATGATTCTTGATTGATTGCAATCTAAGCCAAATTTATGTTTAGTGTCTATGATCCATGATTCATTTGATCAAAGTAGTTACCTAAAGGAGAAGAAGTATGCTTTCATTCATTGTTTTTACTAAACTCTATTTTAATTCTTTAGTCTAGATTTATTTTAATTGTTTTCTAGTCTAATTAATCTATTTTGAAAAATCCAAACATATATTTTCTAGGTTAGAATTTCTTTTGTAAAATTTAACTTTGATTCGTACCTTCCCAGTGGATTCGACCCCTACTTGCCTTAGCTAAGTAGGTATTATCTATTTGTTATTGGTTTGTGGGGAATTATCTTGTGATTTGTTCGACGATCGGTCAGATATTTATCAAGAATTAGAATGGGTTAAAAAGGGTGGCTTATTTTTAAGAAAACAAGGTTACTAACCTTAAAAGTGTTCATGATTTAGAGGTTACTAACTCCCTTTTTTTCTTTTGAGGTTACTAACACTCTTTTTTTTTCAGAGGGACAATACTTCCACAATTACGTGCCTCTAATCCTCTTTTAAGGTTACTAACCTTATTTATTATTATTATTTTTATTTTTTTTAAAGAGTGACAACTATGGAAAGATCAGAAGTATCTCTTCTCCTCTTTCATGAAAACACTTCTTTTAAAAAGAATTTAGCTACCCTTCATACCCCCACACTTTATCTTGGACATATCCATGACATACTTCTATAAATGTACACAAGATTCAACACAAGTTCTAGAAGTAATACACTTGTCAAAACATTTTGGGTATGAAAACCTTATCAATTACACTTCTCAATCAAAGAATGAAATTTGCATAAGAAAATTTGAAAAATATTTCCAATGTACTTAAACCAATCAAATATAGCACAAAACTATACTCTTGTAAATTAAATCAAAAAATTATTAGAAAGTTCTAAAAAGATTTTAAAATTTTCTTCAAAAATTTTGAAAATTTTATCTCTAGTCAATAGGATAGAAAAATGGATCTTTAAAATAGACTAATCTCTCCCCCACACTTAAAAGACACAATATCCTCAATGTGTGTGCTAGTGAATGTGGACAAAAATTCAAAAAGAAAATTTTAATGTGTCAAAAACAACATGTTTTGAATTTTTGGAAAAATGTGTGCCCTGGGAAAACTTGAATTAGAAAGAAAATGTCAACTTAATCTAACAAATCAAGCAACCCTATTACTAGCAACAAAACACAATAAGTGGGGTAATAAAATTCTAGCAAATGCAAGACTAAATTCACGAAGAAAGTGTATACCCAATCTAGTAAACCAATCAAAGCATTGCATAAATCAAAACATTCAAAGCACATAAGTTTTAAATAAGATCCAATAAATAGAACACAAAAATAAAATACAAGTTAGACCTAAATGAAAACAAAAACAAAAATATGCATGCAATGTCATGAAATGCAATACACATGTTCCGCCATAGTACAAGAGCTAACATCCCCTTTTTCTCAAACACTTGGTATGGATTAGGTTCTTTAGTTGGGAGTCTTGACAATTCAAGCTCTCAAATCTAATGTAGTTCCTCTAAATGCTCCCAAATTATCCTCAATTAGCTCCTAAATGGTTTTCCTACCCCTTCCTAACCTCATCTAACACAAATCCAACAAATACTCCTAACCTTAAAATTTTGAATTTTAGGCTAATTGCTCAATTAAGGGCAAAACGTTTCTGGTTCGGCTTAATTTTGGGCACAACGTTTCAATTTGGTCTATTTGGAGCAAAATGTTTCCAATTCGTGTCAATTAGGGGCAGTCCGTCAATTTGGGGCAAAACCTTTTCAAGAGTAGAAGAAACGTGTCGATAAAGGTAACGGAAACCGTTAACTCAATAAAAAATGTTTTTAAATTATAAAAAAAGTACTTTTAAAAAACAAAATTTTAAAAAAAAAGAAAAAAAAGGAAAAATTGTCTCACATTTAGCTTAAAAGAATTACTTATTAATAAATATATATTCCTAATTTCTGTTCTATACCCTATTTTGCTCAATGCAATAAAGTGTAAATATGGCAAAGAAATTAGATAGCATCCATAAAAAAACTAAAATTAATTAAGTGTTCATGGCGTACCATGAACATAATAGATGTTTGATGTAACTAACTAGCATTACATTTCTCCTTCCCTCAAAATAAGTACACAATAAAACAGAAATAACTAGAATCCTTCAATGCAACAAAAATATTGCCTTGTAGCAGATGCAGCTTCAGCCCCAAAATCCTACAACAAAAATATTCATCTGAGTCTCAAATATGAAATACGAAAAGGTTTTGTCCTTTCCATTTAAGCCTGAAACCCTAATTCCCAAATTTTAATTTGAACAAACCCTAAATTTCCAGAAACACCGAAAAACCCAGATTGAATTCACACCAATAACGCATAAAATAACACTATTTTTTTATTTCCCTTTCCATTTAAGTTTGAAACCCTATTTCCTAAATTAAATTATGAACAAACCCTAAGCAATTCAACCCATAAACATCGAAAAACATTGAGTGGAGCTTAATTCAACCCATAACTTAGGTTTGAAACCCTAATTTCCATAAACATTGAAAAACCCATAAACAATTCAACCCAAAAACTCATAAAACAAAACTTTTTTTCCAGAAACCCATAACTCCAACCATAAATCAACACAAACCCATTTCGATTATTACTCAAAATCAACACAACAAAACGAATCTGAAACACAAAACCCCAACCATAAATCGATAGGAAGAAACTTACCTAAACTCGGCGTTTTTGAACAATCAGGCAAATCCGCTAGATCAGTCGGGCAAATCAACCTCATTCACGGTGGAATTCCTTGATTTCACAGTTTCCATCAAGAAATTAGGGAAAGATGAATCGGGAGAAAAGAGAGATGAAGAGAGAGATTTTTTTTAAATAGCAGAATGAAAAGGAAGAAATTAGCGAAAAAAAAACTAACCCTAAACCTTTTATTTCAGCGTTTTAAAGCTGCGGGTAAGTTTTTTTTTTTAATTTCTGCCTAAATGAAATTAAAATGATTTAATGAATTTATTTTAATTAAATTAATTTTATTTTGAATTTTAACTGCCACGTGTCACCTAATATACAATAACGCGCCCCCTATACGCATGAAACACATGTCCCGTCTGATCTGACGGTCTGCCCTTAATTGACGCGAATTGGAAACGTTTTACCCCAAATATACCAAATTTAAACATTATGCCCCAAATTAAGCCGAACTAGAAACTTTTTGCCCTTAATTGATCAATTAGCCTGAATTTTATGAGCTTATGGTGGGAGATTGGTTGTAAGTGCACTAAATTGGAAAAAAAAAGTATAAGAAATATAGTGTATGTGATGGGAGTAGTGAATTTGAGGAATAAAATGGATATTGTTTAAGTTGTTAGGAAAAAGCGAGAGAGTAATGGTAGTTGAATGGTAGTGTGTTGGGTTGTCATCAGGTCAACACGGGTGCTTGGGTATTTCTACCGGGAGCCCATATGCAGTCAAGTTGGAGGTTTTATCGTGTCTGGGAAAGTGGCTGGGTGCTTGGCCATTTCTGCTGGGCACCCAAGAACAGTCGGGGTTTCATCCCTTGGCCATTTTTCCATTTTCCTCTTTCAAAATTTTGTTTTCCATCTTGATGTGACTCCTAATTCTAATCAAACAAATATCCAATGATTTGTAAAAATTCTAGAATCCAACAATTCATGAACACTTGCTTTCTCCATGACCAAAACTTCTCTTGTAGTTAAGCTCTTGAAACAATGAAAGTCATGTGTATGTGATGCATGAAACAATTTAATACAAAATCTATCAAGGACTACAAATGATATGCGAAAATTCGTAGCTCAAAAGCAAGCAAGTTAATTTGCTAGCTCTATGATCGGTCGTCAGCAATCATAAAAATAATCCCCACAAAAACTAATTAAACTAGCTAGGGCAAGTAGGGGTCGAATCCCACAGAGAAGGGTTAAAATTGTGGAGATCTTTTCCAATGAATATCTCTTTTCCAATAACCAATTAGAAAACAGGGGATTAATTATATCAATAATAAAGAAAACAATTAAACTAAAAACAAAGCAAAGTAAATTAAATCTAGATCTAAGGCAAATTATAAAGCATACTTCTTCTCCGATGATATGATTCAATCAGATTAACTATGGATCATTGACTTAAAGGGTGAATTTAGCATCTTATTCTTGACTGACAACTGGTTCAGGATGTTATCCCAACATGTATATTAGATAAGAGGCCGATCAAAGCTGCAGTTATCCCTTTTATTCCTTCAGCAATAGATTACTTTCTCAGGGCTTAAAGATTGCTTGAGAACAAAGCATTAAGAACAATTAATTTTACACGCATGCCTACAAGTAGAACCATACGAAGAAAAATTTCTCGCCCTCCGATAGAAAAACGTCCATCAGGCAGCGATCAAACAAACCTGATTTGCTACCATAAATCAAACTCGGGGCTCAATCCTTATTTGACTAGCAGTAGATCTATCCAATTACGTCATTACTGGCAACATAACTCAATAAGATTCAAGATCATAAAATAAAACAGGGTTTTGCCTACTATCATCAAGAACTTAACACAAAATTATACGTATAGAGATCTCACCATAATCAATTGATTGAATTCACCAAAGGATTAGAAGTATTAAGGGTTTAGCTACTCATGGACTTAGGAAAATCCATGAGAGGCATCAGAATACTTACAGGACTAGGGAGGAACGATTTCTCCTCCTTGAAAACCTAGGGTTGTCGCACCCCACTATGGTTAGAGAGGGTGTCGACTTCCCCTTCTAAAACTAGAGAAAAACCTAAACTAAAGAAAAGTAGAAAAAGAGAATTATGTGTATCTATGATGTGGTATCTAAAGGTATGTGATTTATGCTACAGGAGGTGGCTATTTATAGTGGAGGATTAGGGGTAGGATGGTTTAGGCCTGACTGGTCTCCAAGTTAGATTAGATGTATTCCTAGAGTAGAATCCAAGTCAAAATAGGATTCTGGAATTTTCTGGATTTCTGTAGAAACTTCAATGACAGATTCGGGCTTGAAGATGGCAGAACTAGGCTTTGGACTTCAAAGGAAAGTTGTAGAGCTCGGAATTAGATTTCCAACGCCAACTCATGGGCTTAAAACGGACATCAGAGCAGAAAGTTATGGCCTTTCTACCGAGACTGCGCTGATTCCTACTCCAAATTGACTAGATGCGGGAAATTACGGGATTTGAATATTTCGGAGGGTCCATGCGGCACCAATTGGGATTTTAACTCCAATTGTGGACTTATATGGGCTGAGTATTATCCCATATAAATTATCCAAAAATCCTTAACTTTCGGGTTTCTTCTGGGCTTGGCTTCAATCCTTTGCAAATAAGCTCCAAATCTTCAATTCTTACTTCTTGAAATAATTTTTCAATTGTCTTCAAATCTTCAAAATATCTTCAAGAAATCTTCAAAACACGAACTTCGAATCTTCAAATCCTTAGTTGAGTAAAAAGTCTCCAAAATAGCTTCAAAAAGAGTGAAAAACAATAAGTTTTTACTTTTCTTGTCTTCAAGACCTAAAAACACAAATACTTGCAAAATAGGGTAAAAACACATATAAAAGTGGCAAAAAGTATATAAAAATAGATATAAAAGTATGCATAATTTTGGCTCGATCATATTTTCCCCCACTCTAAATCTTTGCTAGTCACTAGCAAACTAATGTAGACAAACTAAAATTAAGACTCACTAAACTTAAGCTAAATACACTTACGTTCAAATCTTTTGAAAAACTTTGAACACATACATATATCAAGGATCAATTCAATTATGAAATCAGAATAACAAAGAATATTAAGAGTATCCAATTCAATAGATCAGGATATAGCAAGCATCCTTATTCTTAAGTAACCATAATCAAAGTAGCTCTAATCTCTTATCATTCACTATACCTATAACTACTTTCTTTTTATATGCTTATGTCTTCATCTTTATCTCCACTACTCAAACGATTGCATATCATGAATATAAATCAAAAGTTTTGCATGGGTTATAATGATTTTCAAAAGGTAATTGATTTTAGAAAAGTGAGGCTATTAACCTCAAAGTGTTCCATGATTAGGGGTTACTAATGCCCTTTATTTTATTTTGAGGCTACTAGCACTCTAGAGGGACAATATTGCTGCCGATCCATGCCTCTTATCCTCTTCCCAAGGGTTACTAACTCCTTTTGTTTAAAGAGAAGAGTGATAACAATGGATTTTTTTAATTAATTTTTTAAGGCAAAAGATATCTCTACTCCTCTTGCATGAAAAACACTTCTTTTTAAGAAAAAAGATTTTTAAACTACCCTTCTTATATAGATAGTCCCCCACACTTATTTTTGATATATCCATAAAATACTCTCATAAGTGTAATTTCAATAAAAATTAAACACAAGTTCTAAAAATAGGCAATCATAGATATAATCCATGGTAAGCAATTATCACAAACTTCAATTATACCTAATCTAAGAAATAAGATATCATACTATAAATCAATTAATAAATCAAACATTCTTAAAAATTCTAAGTATGCATCTTTTATAATCAAATCAATCAATCAATACACATATGAAAAATTCAAGAAAAATTTTATGCAATTTTCTATGCGATTAGACTCTCTCCCCCACACTTAAAAGATACATTGTTCTCAATGTATGAACAAGTGTGGAAAATCATAAATAAATATGCATCTTTAAATCCTAATTAACCTATATAACCTATATCTATATCTATATGAATCGCATATCAAGGAAAAAAAATCAATCAAAGCATTGCAAGAAAAATTAAATGGAGATAAGGTTTAAGAAAGCTTAGGGGTTTAATCCAAGCATAAGCTCCATTCGATTTCTTCATATTGTAGGCTCCTTTTTTCTCCTTTGGTATGGAATCCTTAAAAGAAAAGAAAAATAAAACAAAGAAAAATTAAGGGTTAGTAAAAATATTGGGCTGCCTCCCAATAAGCGCCTTTCTTTAAGGTCTTTGGCTAGACTGCCTTAAGGAAGGTTATTCTTCAAGGGTGAAGGAATTTTGAGTGTATTCCTTCAACAGGTCTTCAATGAATCTACTTTCTTCAATGATTTTGATAGTTTCAAGTTGAATTTTATCAAGACTTGAAAATATCAAGACGATGGCATGGATGTGAGCGGTGGTGGCACGGGTGTAACTCGGCTTGAAAAGCTTTTGGCCGGTATTGGCTTGGAACTTGAGATGGTGCGACATTGGGCATACTTGGCTGGGTAAGACGCGCGTATGGCGCAGCATAGGCCGGGCATGGCCGGGCATGGTGCGCGGACAAGGCTTGGCTAGAAGCTTGCATGGCCGGACATGGGATGCTGGTGGCGCGGACTGGTGCGGACAAGGCGGGGCATGGCACGGGCGGCATAGCAGCATTAACGGGGCATGGAGCGGAGATGGCTCGGCAAACCATAGACTTGGCCGGCTGCGAGGTGCTGATGGCGCGGTATGGTGCGGCATGGACCGGGCTAGGTGCAGGTGGCTGCGCTGCTTTGGCCGGGTATGGCCGGGCAGGCGGCATGGGTTGCGCAGCACTGGCCGGTATCATCACACGGGCTGGCGCGGTTGTAGCTCGTTTTGGCCGGCCATGGGACGTTGATGGCCGGGCTGTAGCCGGGCATACTGGCCTGTGCGGCACGGGCTTGGCTGGGCTAAGTCCTTGAGCAGCTTCCTTCGATGCATTGCTTAACATCTTGGCAAAATTCTCCAATACCTCATATATGTCAGCAGTGCTATGATCGAACAGGGGAATGTAAATATGAGTGTCGATAGCCAATCGATCAGAAGCTCTTAATCCTTGATAGAAGTATTGAGCCAATCTTCTTTGATCATAACCATGTTGAGGATTATCAGCAAATAGCTTCTTAAACCTTTGCCAAAATTGGGGAAAATTCTCCACTTTGCGTTGAAGAATGCTTCCAACTTTAGTTCTATGTTTAAGATCTATATCTTGTTTCTCGGTTGAATTGCTTGGTTGGTTGATCTTCAGGGATGGTTGAACTTCTTTGTTGTTGACTTCTTTCTCTTTCTTGGCTTCTTTTGCTTGATCTTTCTTCTCTCTAAAGCTAGGGGGCTCAACTGCTTTAGAAAAAGCTTCCAATGCTTCATATACGGCATCAGGAGTTCTATCAAACAGGAGAATATCTTCGGTGCTATCAACAAGAATTTGATCATCTACTCCTAATCCTTCATAGAAATAACTAATCAAAAGTTGTTGTGATATGCCATGGTGAGGGCAGTTGGCGCAGAGCATCTTAAATCTGTCCCATGCGTGGTTAAAATTCTCATCCTTTTGTTGTTGAAAAGCAACAATTCGTTGTCTTCCTTTTGAAATTTGGGCAGGTGATGTTGCTGAAGAATCTTCAATGGCTCCTTTCTTAACACACTTAGAACTTATAACATAAACAAAATTGTTAGATTTCAACGGCAATTGAGATGAAATTCTAGGGTGGATGACTTCACCATCGAATTCCATGGTCAATGAACCATTGAATACAACAATCTTGGTATGAGAAGTTTTTAGGAAAGGTCTTCCTAATAAAAGAGGACATTGATCTTTCGAATACTCCATATCCATAATGAATATATCGATAGGAAAAATCAAATGCTCAACTTTAATTAAGATATTCTCTAAAACACCTTTGGGATAAACCAAAGATCCGTCAGCTAATTGCAGAATAACATCAGTATTCTTCAAAGGACCAAGATTTAAAGATTTGTAAAAGGAATAAGGCATCACACTTAAAGAAGCACCTAGATCAAGCATCGAATTCTCTAAAATTCTTCTTCCAATAGAACAAGTAATAGAAAACGTACCTGGATCTTTGCACTTAGGAGGTAAACTCTTTTGAACCACAGCAGAGACATTAGCTCCAGCGCTTACCTTACCTTGTAACCTTTTCTTGTTGGTACAAAGTTGCTTGAGGAACTTTTCATAATTCGGAATTTGTTGAATGGTGTCAAGAAGTGGGATGTTGACCTCAACTTTTCGAAGTATCTCCAAAATATCTTGATCATCATCTTCTTTCTTTGACTTCTTCAATCTTGATTAAAAATGAATTAGATTGGAATCGGTTTGATCCTTAGGCTTGATTGCGGCATTCTCCTTATTTGAACCTTCAATCAGTGCAGCTTCTTTGTTATTGGGTTCATCTTCAATCTTGATTTCTTTGATAGGTACTTGTAAATCTTTTTTGGTGTAGCTCGACTATCCTTTGTCTTGTTGTTGTGCGGTAAGATATGTATAAGGTTCTTTCAACTCTTTTCCACTCCTTAAAGAGATTGCACTGACATTCTCTCTAGGAGTTACCTTTGGTTGCGATGGAATCCTTTGTTGACCCTGTGTCTTGAGATCACTCATATCACTAGCCAGTTGACTAATTTGTTTTCTCATCATCTCCATAGCTTCTTTGATTTGTTGTAACTCGATGGAAACAGCTTGTGAAGATTGAAAATTAGGTCTTTGAAAATTCATTGGCCTTCCTTGAAAATTACCTTGATTCCCATATTGTTGACTCGGTTGCTCAGGTCTCCAATAAGGTTCAGGCTTCCTTTGATAAGCTCCTTGTATTCCCACAGCATTGACTCCTTGCTTGTTGTCTTCCAAAGTAGGGCACTTATCAGTATAGTGTCCTTGAGAACAAATACCACAAACCTTAGGCACACTTGAAAAATTTGCATGGAAATCCTTGCTGATTCATTTGTTGAAGTTGTTGCTCCAATGAGGTGGAATAGGTAGAAACTTCATTGATTCTTCTTATAGGGCCTTCTCTTGAATAGTCTTCTCAAGATCCAAATTGTTGAGTGTTTTCAGCCATGTTTTCCACTAAAGTCCAAGCTTCAGCGGGAGTTTTGTCTATGAAAGCTCCTCCAGTTGCAGAATCGATGGAAGATCTGTCAAACGGTAGTAATCCTTCATAGAGGTACTGGATCAGCAACTATTCATTGATTTGATGATTGGGGCAGCTCGCACAAAGTGTTTTGAAATGTTCCCAATATTCATGCATTGTTTCTCCATGTGTTGCTTAATTCCGCAAATCTCATTCCTTATGTTTGATGCTTTATGTGCAGGAAAATATTTTTCCAAGAACAGCTTCTTAAGGGTCGTCCAAGATGTGATTGAACCAGTGGGTAGAAGGTACAACCAATCTTTTGCTCGGTCCATAAGAGTGAATGGAAAGGTTCTTAACATGAATTGATCTTCAAGAATACCTTAAATACTTGTAGATGCGCAGGCAAACTAGAAATCAATAAGATGTCGGTGAGGATCTTCTCCAGGCAAATCGTGAAATTTGGGTAAAATCTGAATAAATCCAGATTTTATCTCAAAGTTTTCAGTTGTATCTGGGTATTGAATGGCTAAGCGTTTGGCATTGGCGTTTGGTGCAGCTAACTCACTCAGAGTTTTGGGTGCTTCTGCATTGGCCATGTCTTCTGACGATGTTGAAGCAACAGATCTAGGAGAACTTGGTTGAGAACTTGAATTAGACGACTCCTCTTCTTGTAATCGGCTTTGTGTCTCTTTCTTCTTCTAAAATAGTGTTCTTTCAGACTCAAGATTGAATTCTAAACCTTCTATACCACTACTTCTTGCCTTTGGCATGAAACTTCCTAGAAAAATCAAGAACAAATCTAAAAAGAAAAATTAGCAATAACAGTTCTTAAACAAAAATAAAAAGCAGAAACAGAAATTTTTTTTTTATTATAAAAGGAAAAAACGGAAAAGAAAAACTTTTTTTTAAATCGCAAACCCTAATTTTTTAAAAAAAAATCCTAAACTTTTTTTAGGGTTTAGGGTTTAGAAAAAACGGAAAAAGGAAAAACTTTTTTTTAGAGTAGATTAATTCTTGGATCTAATCTCACTTTCGATCCCCGGCAATGGCGCCAAAATTTATGATCGGTCGTCAGCAATAATAAAAATAATCCCCACAAAAAGTAACTAAACTAGCTAGGGCAAGTAGGGGTCGAATCCCACAGAGAAGGGGTAAAATTATGGAGATCTTTTCCAAAGAATATCTCTTTTCCAATAATCAATTAGAAAACAGGGGATTAATTATATCAATTATAAAGAAAACAATTAAACTAAAAACAAATCAAAGTAAATTAAATCTAGATCATAGGCAAATTATAAAGCAAACAATAATTATAAAGCATACTTCTTCTTCGATGGTATGATTCAATCAGATTAACTATGGATCATTGACGTAAAAGGTGAATTTAGCATCTTATTCTTAACTGACAACTGGTCCAGGATGTTATCCCAACATGTATATTAGATAAGAGGCCGATCAAAGTTGCAGTTATCCCTTTTATTCCTTTAGCAATTGATTACTTTCTCAGGGCTTAAAGATTGCTTGAGAACAAAGCATTAAGAACAATTAATTTTACATGCATGCCTACAAGTAGAACCATACGAAGAAAAATTTCTCGCCCTCCGGTAGACAAACGCCCATCAGGCAGCGATCAAACAAACCTGATTTGCTACCATAAATCAAACTCGGGGCTCAATCCTTATTTGACTAGTAGTAGATTTATCCAATTACGTCATTAGTGGCCACATAAATCAATAAGATTGAAGATCATAAAATAAAATAGGGTTTTGCCTACTATCATCAAGAACTTAACAAAAAATTATAAGTATAGAAATCTTACCATAATCAATTGATTGAATTCACCAAAGGATTAGAAGTATTAAGGGTTTACCTACTCATGGACTTAGGAAAATCCATGAGAGGCATAAGAATACTTACAGGACTAGGTAGGAACGATTTCTCCTCCTTGAAAACCTAGGGTTGTCGCACCCCTCTATGGTTAGAGAGGGTGTCGACTTCCCCTTCTAAAACTAGAGAAAAACCTAAACTAAAGAAAAGTAGAAAAAGAGAATTATGTGTATCTATGATGTGGTATCTAAAGGTATGTGATTTATGCTACAGGAGGTGGCTATTTATAGTGGAGGATTAGGGGTAGGACGGTTTAGGCCTAACTGGTCTCTAAGTTAGATTAGATGTCTTCCTAGAGTAAAATCCAAGTCAAAATAGGATTCTGGAATTTTCTGGATTTCTACAGAAACTTCAATGGCAGATTCGGGCTTGAAGATGGCAGAACTGGGCTTTGGACTTTAAAGGAAAGTTGTAGAGATCGGAATTAGATTTCCAACGGCTACTCATGGGCTTAAAACGGACATCTGAGCAGAAAGTTATGGCCTTTCTACCGAGACTGCACTGATTCCAACTCCAAATAGGACTAGATGCGAGAAATTACGGGATTTGGATATTTTGGAGGGTCCATGCGGCACCAATTGGGATTTTAACTCCAATTGTGGACTTATATAGGCTGAGTATTATCCAATATAAATAATCCAAAAATCCTTAACTTCTGGGCTTCTTCTGGGCTTGGCTTCAATCCTTTGCTAATAAGCTCCAAATCTTCAATTCTTACTTCTTGAAATAATTCTTCAATTGTCTTCAAATCTTCAAAATATCTTCAAGAAATCTTCAAAACACGAACTTCGAATCTTCAAATCCATAGTTGAGTAAAAAGTCTCCAAAATAGCTTCAAAAAGAGTGAAAAACAATAAGTTTTCACTTTTCTTGTCTTCAAGACCTAAAAACACAAATACTTGCAAAATAGGGTAAAAACACATATAAAAGTGGCAAAAAGTATATAAAAATAGCTATAGAAATATGCATAATTTTAGCTCGATCACTCTAGTTGCTATAAAAATCCATGAATGCAAAGATACAATGATGCATGAAATAACATTCAAAATAAAGGATCAACATATTCAATTCATCAAGCAAAGATTTCATCAATTAAAGAACAAGTTAAAAAGGAAAAAGGTTAAAAAAAAAGCTTATTCTGAGTGTTGGCATTCATGTGCATGCTTCCTACATCCCAATTGTTGACTTTTCCTTGATCCTTCTTTGAAATTAAACTATGTAAGCCTTAATTTTGAATGTACCTAATAAGTAACAAAATTGAAGTCCATATTAAGTTCAAGGAATAGAAAAACAAGATGAACTAAGTATGCAAGTCTACCATATATCATGTTTCGTTCTCTAAAGATTAATCATTATAAACCATAAAAGAGGGAAAGGTTAAGAAAATTCTTATTGATTGATTGGAGTGATCAAGTCTTCTCAATCGCCAAGCTTCTCCTTGTAGTTTTCCTTCCACGTAAACATGATCAAATGGTATGACATTAAATTCTGATTCGACCCCCCTTTAAGGTTGACGTCGACCTCCATGAAGGTTAGAACAGAATTGATGCAAACTTGTTTCCTTGTGCAATTCGGCTTTTGCACTCATCCTTTATCAAACTTCAATTAAGTTAGACTCTATTACTATGACACAAAAGAAAAATTAGTAACTTTGATCGGACCAAAATTATGCATCTTTTTATGGTCATTTTCCTATGCTTTTTGGGTATTTTATGCTTGATTATGCCTTATATTTGGTATATTTGTGTTTATAGGTGTTAAAGTGAAGAAAAGTGCAAAATCACCATTTTTGTACCTTTTTGGAGCCTTTTTGGATGATTATTTACACAAATATTTTCCAAGGACAATTTGGACGAAGAATGGAGCTAATATGTTCGTGATTGAAGAGCTTGAACAATCAATTTTATCATCATAAGATTGATTTTCAAGAGTTTGAAGCAAATGAGCAAAGTTGAATTTCAAGGCAAGAAAACATGTCAAGATGTCTCATAGCACTGGAGTACATGGGTCGCGAGGCAAACTACATGGGGCGCCAAGCATAGCACATGGGCGCCCAGCGCTAGTCGAGACATGCCACTAGCAAGCATATGGGCACTGGCGACATAGTGACTAAGAGCAATCCCGTGGGCGCACAAGCCATCTACATGAGTGCCCAGGGGGAGTCGGGTTGCAGCCATGCGCGCGCGCCAGCATGCCATCACGTGTCACTTCACCTTGAAGCTTCTCCAATTGTTTCCAGATTTGGCGACCCTTCTGTATTTTGGCCATAACTTTTGATCCAGGGCTCCGTTTGAGGTAAATTAGTAGCCGTTGGAAAGCTAACTACAAGATCTACAACTTTCGTGTTTTGGTCGAAGCCCAGTTCGAACGTTTTCGTGAACGAAAATGCGCTTGAAGTCAGCGGACAGAAACTGTCTTGGGCCTTTTATGCGGGATTGATCCAATTAAGCCCAAATTCTTATTTGGACTAGCTTGAAGACTTGGAGAGCAGCTCAGCACGTCCTTAGGATTTGTTTAGCTCTAAATTAGTCATAAGCCAACCCCTATAAATACCCTCTTAAGTCTAGAACCCTAGCCAATCTCTCATAACACTTTTCTACATAATTTTCCCTAGTTTTCTAGGTCTTGCGCCGTCAAGGAGAGGGAGGAGGCAACCGGCCTCCAAGCATTGTTAGTCTCTCATGGATTGCTTGCAACCCATGAGAGGTTAAACCTTTATACTTGTTTTCCTTAGGTATTTTTGATCAATAAATCTATGGTGAGACTTTTGTTCTTAATAATTTGATTTTTCCGTTTGAATATGTTTCTTACCTCTATGCTTCATCTTATGTGTTCATATTTTGATTGATTTGGCACGCGACGTATCTTGAGATTTATGAATGCTATAGTTAGATTCAAGTAGCTTGAATCAAGCTAAAGTTTGTCCAAGTAACAATTGTAATTCTAGGAGTCCTAGGTTCAATGGGATATCAAATCTTGTTGAAATTTTTAGGCCGAGATGGAAATTGATGTAGGCATGTTTGGTATTGATTTATCATGCATGTGGAAAAGTAAATCTTAATGCTTGTCCTATGATTCTTCATAGGGTGAATGTTTGATTAGGAACAATAGAGATTAATCGTCAGCGAGATGCGGGTTGATTCTTCTTAGCATGTTGGAGGGTCGAGTATACCTCTCCTATACCAATTATTCAAATGGAGTTGTTTAAGATATTAAGAGGATTACTTTGTTTGAATGAAAGTTGATGTCTACTTCTTAGGCTATATACCGATTTGGGGTAATTTATGACTCTTAATTGATTGCAATTTAAGTCAAATTTATGTTTAGTGTCTATGATCCATGATTCACTTGATCAAAATAATTACCTTAAGGAGAAGAAGTATGTTTTTACTCATTTTTTTTCTTAAACTCTCTTTTAAATCCTTAGTTTAGATTTCTTTTAATTGTTTTCTAAGTTTGATTTAGTTATTTTGAAAATCAATAAAAAATCCCCTTTGGTAAGATTTTCTTTAATATAGTTTGTTCTTTGATTTGCTCCTACCTTCTCTGTGGATTCGACCCCTACTTGCCCTAGCTAGTAGTTATTGGTTTGTGGGGATTATTTTGTGATTTGTTCAACGACCGATCACAATTTTGGCGTCGTTGCCGGGGAAGGAAGGAAGCAACAAAAAGATTGAAGACAAATTACTACCTAAGGATTTCTTACCTTATCTTTTTCTTTTTCGTTATTTTCTTTTTATTTTTCGTTTTAGTGCTAAATTTTTCTTTCAAGTTTTTGTTTTCTAGTAATTAGAATTTCGAAACAATGGAGCGAAAATCACTAGGGTATTCTTCTCGAGAGGAGGTCCTATGTTGCCAACAATTTCCTGATGAACATTGGTGTGCATATTGGGAACGGTACAACGAGCTATGTGAGAGCAACCCTAACCATGGTTTATCTGAATGGGAGTTAATTGAAAATTTCTACTATGGGTCATCTCACATAACTCAAGAGAGTCTTGATTTTATAAGTGGAGGTATTTTGGAACTCAAGAGTCCTGAAGATGTGAGAAGACTACTTAATGCCACAACAGAAAGTATCCTCCAGTGTTTTTATAATAGGATTCTACTTTGCGAGCGATTGCCAAATGAAGAAGTGTACAAATTTGGGAAGAGACTCTATTATGTGTATAGTTACTTACCAGATCATGAGATCGACGAGGATGAATTTGTTCATATATTCCATTCTTGTGTGCAACCAAGTGAAAGGGAACAAGGGGAGATTCCACCAAAGGAAGCTTCCAAGATTGGGTAAGAAGAAAAGGAGGCATCGATCGAAGTTCCAATCATGAAGGAAATTGAAGATGTGTCAGGCGCAACGATGGATGGTTTTGAATCACAAGAGCTTAAGGTGCAAAACCCCATTCAATTTCCCTCCAATGATGAAGATGATACCTCATGCATGGTCTGCATCCCTACAACACCAAAGGAGACTCCCAAGATTGTGCACGAAGAACTAATAGAACCCAAAGAAGACATTGAGATGGGCATTCCTCCACTTTCTTCACCAACAATTGCCAAGCACGAAGAGCCACCATACGATGAGCACTTTGGACATTCTAAAGAGTTGAAAGATCTTGTTGATGACCAACTTTTGGAACCTATAGATCCAAATTTATTGGAGGTCAACAAATTTCTTGAACATGAAAGCTATGGAGAAGAGGAATGGATATCCATGGATCAATTCCTTTTGAAGGATAAGGAGATTAACCAAGATGAGGACACTCCACAAAGGCAAAGAAGAAGCAATCAAGGATGCCGAAAGCTCTTATTGCATCAACCTCTAACGGCAACAAAAATGGCATTGTCATTCATAGCCATTCATGGGATCGCTTTCAACAAAATTTGTGAATTCTTTCCTTATCTCCTATTTTGTTGTGCTCATATTCTTCCTATCTTATCATATCTACTTTTTGCTTTGAAGTGGTATGATCCACCTTAACAAAGGGAGATGGAGGAAAGTCTAGCCAAAGACAATAAACGAAGGCGCTACTTGGGAGGCAACCCAAGACACTAACATCTATCCTTTTCTCTTGAATTTTCTTTTTCTTAGTTATAGGTCATTTTGCATTTTCAATTCAAGGGAATCGATCAAGCAATGGAGACAAGGAAAGGAAGCACACATGAAGAGCAATACGCCTTCGGCACTGAAACCACGCGCCTTGTGCCGCTCTGCGCACCATGGCACGGCAATCCACGCGCACAAAAGCGGTGCATGCACCGGCTTGGCGCGGGCAGCACGAC